>OZ024923.1:6113870-6227616 GCA_964017225.1 Netelia inedita
CGAATGTACGCTTACACGCATGCGCATACTGGTAACGCGACATTGGTGTTTCAACGGCCGAAACGTGAAACGATCGAATAAATCTTTCGCGGCTATCGAATTTCGGACGATTATCACTCTCTCGATATTCGAGTTTGTTCACGTTATATTTGCCTCTGTAGATATTGACGAGAGGATCGCGATTACGTATTAATATGCAAGGTGATTAATCGGATAGAGGATCGAAACATTCGGCGTGATGGAACAGCTGGAACGACGAGAGAGAGAGAGAGAGAGAGAGGGAGGGGGTGGAGAGAGAGAGAGAGAGAGAGAGAGAGAGGTTTTCCGTGCCACTTCACGTGCAGGCTCGTGCCTACTCGTGCTCCCCCACCCTCTAACGTTTGCTCGCGCATGCCCAGTCGCTCTCGCCAATCATCGCTGCCTCGCACCGCGTTCCTCTCGCTTACAGTAAAAAATCATAAAAATTCTTTTTTTTACCCGATTATCTTTAAATTTCATTCTTACAAATATTTCAACGTTGATTACGGAAGTATAATTGCGCAAAGTCGTTATTAATTATATTTGAAGTTTTTAAAAATGATAAAAAGTTTGCTGAGTTTCGGTTGAGATTGTTGTTTCGCATTATGGTAGCGTAAAACGACAGCGCCGCGACGGTAGAACGGAGAACTACCAGGGAGAAAAATACAACTTATGCCAGTAAAAGCTTTCGTTATTCGGGGATAAACAAATTAATTGAGACAAATTTCTGTAGTAGAATTTTTTTAAATGTTCTTAGAGAAAATGCTTAAAGACCTTAAACTCTCTTATGTCTATATATTTGTATGCATATTTCGTCCAAATTAATGGACGAAAATCCGAAAAAACTGTAACATTTTACATTTTTTCGATTTTTCACCAATCATATTTCGTGTTTGCGAAAAACTATCGGCAAGTTCTAAAAACGGAATAAGCTCTAAAAATGTATCGAATAAAGGAATTTGAAAATGTCATGTTTTGGTGCCTACTTTTCTATCTTGCGACACGAGAGGTTCGAAAAATAAAAATTTTCCGTCAGACGATTGAAAATAGTCCTATTCGATCGAAAATTTCTCGCTGATGAAGATTATAGCGACATTTTGCCCGATATCTCAAAAACTCTAGGAGAAAACGGCAAAAAAAAGGAAATAACGATTTACCCACTTAAGGTCGATAAATCCTAAAAAATCGAAAACGAAACCATGATTTTCTTGTTGTACGGGTAATTTACAATCGACATAGGCCCTTAGAACTTGAGAAATAATTAAAATTTACCAGAATTCAATATCACCGATTTGGTTGGGTATCGCGAAACCTCAAAAAATCGACTTTTCGCGATGCTGTATCTCCGTTCTCGGTCGGCCTACAGAAAATGTCACCAGTAACTTTTTGAAGTGGCGAAAATTAAAAATGCAGATAGTCGTTAATATTATATAAATAAATAAATTAATTGATTACAAATATTCGTAACTTCCGTCACCATGTGATACACACACACACACACAAACATATATATATATATATATAATCTTGGCGAACGCGTCGCAGCGCCGTTAACTTTGATATACCTGCCTTGCTCGCTCGGCCGCTACCCGGGGTGAACGAACCTTGATCGATTCGATCGCGCGTATACGATTTCGTTTGAGAAGAAACAAAAATAAAAATAAGAAAAAAAAGAACCGAACAACGAATTCATGTACTTTTTTTTCTTCTTTGTTTTTTACCGACGTTCGTTAGTTTGGCGATAGTCGCTTGGACGAGTTCTCTCGTGTCTCGCCGGTGCGTGTCGTTGAAATCGTATAAAAAATGTCTTGTGTAAAAAAAATTAAGATATAAATTGCGAATGAAAGAAAAAGAGTAGCGAGGAAGAGGGAAAAGCGAGAGAGAGGAAAGAATAAAGATCTTTGATCGTCGCGTGATAAAGTTCTCGGCGAAATACGAGCGTGGCGCCGGAAGTCCCTCCCCCGCCCTCTCTTTTCCTCTCTCTTTTTCTCACTCTCTGTCTCTGTCTCTCTCGCCTCCTCGTGACGAAGAAGAAGAGACGCCGTCGACGAAAATCGATTATGGTCGCTCGCGCATAAAACAACCGCGGCAATGACGTGTCCCGAGGGGGCTGTTTCGTATCATCACGAACATGTTTGACGTAGCCGACTCATGTCATAAGAATACGTTTGCGAGTACACGATTCGTCGCTTAGGCGCGATCGTTTCCACGAAGCTCGTATACGTTGAAGGGCTCATGAAAATTTTTGCAAATCGAACGTTTTTAAATCAAACAAACCAAAACTGTGTCGCACGATAAAAAGAAAAATTTGATTTCAAAATGTGTGTTCATTTTTTTATCGAACGAAGCGTTATGTTTTTTATACGATAATCGAATGGAAAATTACATTGAAAATTCGTTGTTTAATACGAATTTGAATTCGTTGGAAAATAATCGATCGTATCGATCGTGTATCGGCAACTTCTTTCGCATCTTCTTTGTTCCTGTAACCGAAGTCCTCTGTGGCTTCCGGGTACGGTACGAGTACCAATCGCTTGAATCTTGTTCTTCTCGCGATTCTTCACCCCTCCCTCTTTCTGCCTCTCTCCCTACCCCCGTTCTCTCTCTCTCTCACACACACACACAGATTGCATCTACATGATCTCGAACCTTGTTCTTTTTCGACACTTTTTCGATTTTTTTTCTCACGATAACCAAATCGTACTTACAGATAATAAAAAAATGAGATAAAACAGATGATAAGAATAAGAAGAAGTTGAAATACAAGAATATTTCATGAAATACGTCGATATAAAAAAAAATATCTTTCACTCCTCCGTTTCCAAAGATAATATTTTTAATAAATATTATTACAAAATTTGTATTTTTCCTTTTCGTTCAAATAACGTAATTATCTTAAGATAAATGAATGTTGACAAATCTGAAAAAAGACAATGTTTGTTTTTTGTTGTTTTTTTGTCTTTGTTCGTTCATCCTTGACGTTTATCCCGCGAGCGAGGTAGGAGGAACAATCGTCCAGCTGGAGTGAAGAAGTGGGGTTGTGGGGAAGGAGAGAGGGAGGAGAGGATACCGGATCGCGGAGGCCGCGCGTACACACATCGGCCTTCCAACGGGGCAACCGTACACCGTAGAGCCGCGGCTGCCGAGCGCGGGAGAGCGGAGTCAAGAACCTCTTCTTCGGGCGCGTCTTCGTCGCAATCTCTGGTTGAACGAACTGTGCCCAGGCAGCGCGCGCTGCACGGAGAGAAAAGCTCACCGCGAGGTCTTTCGCTGTTGGCTGTACCGGGCGTTCTGTTGGAGAGCCTGCGAACAGGACCGCGATGCCATGCGCGCCGAGACGCGCATGCGCGGACGACATGAGGGCCGGACCGCGCGCGCGCGAGTGCTCTCGCACTCTCGCGCGGAGAAGAAACGGCGTTCGTCGCTCCTTCGACCGACTCGATGGTAAAACACGCGGCGGGAAGCCCGGGCAACGGTAAAACTTACCGGTGTACATAATGCGCCGCGGCCGAACGGGCCGCGCGAGAGAGAAGAGAATCTTCGATGACGAAGCGAGTCCGGGGCCTCGAGAGGGCCCCGGAGGGACCGACAGAGAGAGAGCGAGAGAGGGAGAAGGAGAGAGAGTGGGAAAGAGAGAGAAAGGGAGAAGGGGAGTGAGACGGAGAGACAGAGAGAGAGAGAACATGCTCGAACGAACAGGAAGGAGGTAGGAGAGGAAGATTGAAGACGGCCGTTCAGGCACTGGAAGAGGATGAAGGGAGAAAGAAACACGATGTAACACTGGCCGTCTAGCTGTAAAGAACCCCCACCGATGATAAATTCGAGTCACGGATTCTGTGAAATAAAAGTAATAAAATTAAAAAAATAAATAAATGAAACGACTGTTCGAAAGACCTTTTTACAAGACATTTAATAGCGACTTTATTTTTCGTATCGACTATTATAAAATTAGAAAATATGTAGTGACTAATAAAAAAATAATGCGAATGTGTTACGACGAGTAGAATCGTGTTTTATTCGTAATAAAATACTGTTAGAAGGCGAACGATGAAAATTACCGTTGGATCAATAGTATATTAAAAAAACCCTCGATTTTCTAAAATTGTCAAAATTAATATTAGAAAGTCGAATTTTTCGAATAATCGAAATAATCGAACGCTTTAAGAAAATTTGAGAATCGAGTTCCATTTAAAATACGATGCGTTTAATGAAATTTAATGATCGAATCGAGAATTGTAAATGAAGAACGGGTTACATTTCGCGAGGATTTTATTCTCGAACAACAATGCCATCGAACCGTGAGCTGAATAACTGATTATGCATTATGCAATTAATGAGCGTTACTCTCGTGTTACGAGATTCATTATCGCTGTGAATCGAACCCCGTGTATTATATGTTACAGTATTTTTTAATTGTAACGGCTCGTGGATTCAACGAGATTCGAAGTGCATTGTCGTACCTATATACACGTATCTGGCCGAGAATACGTGTGTGTGTGTGAGTATGCGCGTGCGCGCTTGGATATTCTCAAGTCCCGTGTAATTGGCACTTAACACCGTCGAGTAGCGGTACAACGTTCCTTCTCATGTGCCCGCGGATTCACGCGCGCGGAACACACCGCGCTGTCTGCTCGCAGTGCACGCGACGAGACGTGAACGTGTATAATGCCGTTTTACCGATAGCGACCGCCCGTGTCTTCGAAAAGTCATTGAGACGTTGCAAAAACGAGTATCAAAGAAAAACCATTTTTTTTTCTTGCCGAACAAAAAAAAATTAATGATTTAATCAAACGCACGGTAATCGAGCGATAAAATCGTATCGGTCGATTTGTCGAGCGAACGATCGATCGAATCGAAGTATATTATGATACTGATCATTATTATTATCAATAATTTATTATTTTTATTGGTATTATTAGTTTTAATGATTCAACGATTTTAAAGGCGATTTGAATTATCTTTAGAAAAATTTAATTAATGAATCATTAATGAAAGTTTGATTTGAAAAAAAATGATTAAAAAATTTGAATAAAATAAAGAAAAAATTATTTTTAACGAGAAATATATGTTTCGATAATTGTACAGATTCGAATTGTAAAAGTCGTTTCGTTCCACGTTCGGGAACAAGAGGAAGAGTCGAGCGTAAAAATAAAAATCCCTCCTCGACGTAAAAATTCGTTTCGCAACGATCGGTATCGGGGTACATACGCGATACGAGAGAAGAAAACGCATCTAGTGAATAGCTCGTAAATATCTCGGGGCGTCCGTAGGTCGAACCGCGCGAAGAGGTCGCGGATGATCTTCGCTCGTGCCGTGTGGCCGTGGAGAAACCCGAAAGAAATGCTCGCGGCTGTGCGGAGGCGGTGACGTCTGGCGAAGAGAGCTTTGACTATGGATGCGCGAGCCAAGCACCACCTTAGGGGTCGCGAGAGCCGAGTAGCGGACCCCGGAGTACAAGAAGAAGGATCAGAGACGAAACAACTCGAAGAATATATGGGGCATTCTTAGTCGAAAATTTTTTGAAAAAAAAAAAAAAAAAAAAAAATATTCCCATATTTTCAGACGTTTTTCACCCTTTACCACTTCGTACAAATATCCGCAAGACCTTTCTATGATTATTATTTTTTTCATAATATTAACGAGTGATATTTCTTTTCCGCAATGTAATTTGAATGTTTACATGGAAATTATGATTTTTTTTTGAAAAATTAATATTTCGACCTTATTTTGATCGAGAAATTTCGAGAAATATTTCTGTTTAAAAAAAAACAATATGGCTCACGAAAAATAGGACGAAATCGTCGCGAAACGTTGTTTCGAGGTCGAACGCTTAGCGCTTCGTACAATGTCGTTTATACACGTATATGTTATATAGGATATGCACGGTTCGAAAGATCCGAGATCAAAGAGCTCTGGTAGCGAGCTGAAAGTGCGCCTGCCCCGGGGCAATCAACGGTACATTCACATAACACGGCATAACCTACACACGACGTCGAATAAGAAAAAAAGAAGAGTAAAGCGTAACACATTTTTTTCTTCTGTAATCCCCTGCCGTAAAGATCAAAATAATTACTCGAAACAATTTTAATTCTGTAATTATTTAACCGTATTTCGAGAATAAATTGCCAGTTAAGAATTCGAGTCAAAAATAAATTTACAAACTGAAATAAAAAAAAGAAACAAAAAAAAAGAAATTGAAAATAAATAATATTTTATAATTAATTTAACGAAAATTAGATATTATTTTAGCAACATCCTTCTCTCTAAACAAATTTCACATAGGTTCTTATTGTTTAATAAAATTAAAAGAAATTGAAAAATTGAAGAAAAGAAAGTTTTATTCAAAAATCACTTTGTAAATCTCCTCGAGAAATTGACGAGAGACTCGACTGTACGTATGATGATTGTACGTTAAGAACCGCGTTGAATTGGCGGTGCGGAATTTCAGCGCTGATACGAGAGTCGTACGGTAAATTGCTGCCGGGGCAAGAAGGAGTTTCGCGAGCATCGAGTGTGTATAACAGGAGAGTGCGCAATCCCCTATGTGTCCGCGTCCGCGTACGTTTACTTGCGAGTTGTGCGCGCGTTTAGTTAATAGGCTGATAGAGATCGGCGCGTCCCGATGTGGAATAACGATTTCGCGAGAGATGCGACGTTGCACGACTCGTAACAAGCGGGAAAGAGCGAATGAGCGAGCGAACAAATGCCTTTTGGCACCATCGCTCGAATATACATAAACCGATTTATCCACACTAACGTACGAGCTCGCCGCGGTAGCCATGGCGCGAAATCTCGTTAACTCGGCCAATGAATTTTCGTGGAATCGTCAATCACGTATCTCTCTCGTTCCTTAAAACTTCTCGATCGAATGTTCGAACATATCTCGGTAAACTAAAATCACGATTTTTATTTGATTAATCGCTTTTTAATTATTCCTCGAATTTTTTTTATTAGTATTATCATCTTTCTCGAACGTTAAAGTATCGTAAAAATAATGGAACGATGATTTTTTTTTGTCAAATTAGGTCAGCTGTAATAAAAACTGTAGAAACTTCAGATAATTGGCGGAAGAATTGGCCATTTTTATCAAATTTTCATTTCTCAACATTTCTTTTACACTTATTAATAAAAACATTTTTTATTAGAAATAAAAAGATGTGTATGTAAATGATAGAAAATAATAAAATTTAATTGGAATTCGTATTCGAAAGAAATAATATAGATGCAAATTATTTGACTTTGAGCGTTTAATGGTGAAATTGATTTGTTTTTTATGGGCGCGATAATCCACACGTAGCTGTAATTACTCGTTGATATAATTGAATCGCAACGATTCATTCGCTTTCGTACTATGTTGTATTCTAATGGAGTGTTCGATATGCTTGTACATATTGCGTAGTATTTATGTCTACGAGCGATAAAATTTATATCTATATATTTGTTGTACACTCATTATATATATATATATATGTGTGTGTGTGTGTGTGTGTGTGTGTGTGTGTGTGTGTGTGTGTGTGTGTGTGTGTGTGTGTGTGTGTGTGTGTGTGTGTGTGTGTGTGTGTGTGTGTGTGTGTGTGTGTGTGTGTGTGTGTGTGTGTGTGTGTGTGTGTGTGTGTGTGTGTGTGTGTGTGTGTGTGTGTGTGTGTGTGTGTGTGTGTGTGTGTATGTGTGGGTATGTGTGTCTGTCTGTGTGTGTGTGTGTGTGTGTGTGTGTGCGTGTGAATGTGTGATTCACATCCATTCTGCAGCATTAATGCGGTACTTTTATTGCGTAGGTACCCCATGAGGGATCGAGTCTATCGATCTTACCTCGTCGTGTGGTACCATCTGTGAGTAGTTATGGCTGTTCGTAGCAGACACGCGCTCGGCTCCGTACAGCGAGTAGTTACTGCCCGTTACCAACAGCCGGAGCACTCTCTCGGCGATTATCAGGAGACACTTGTCTTGTAAAGTCATGAAACTCATAAAAACAGAAAGATTTTTCATTTTCATGTGAAATAGGACATGATTATTAATAACTACTATATATTTGCATTTTTTTGCAGATTTTTTCCTTACCTATGGTCGGTTAACGTTTCAGTGAAAAATGAAATATAGCGTTGAAACAATAATCAAGTCCAGCAATATGTTTGTTAGCATTTTTTTTTATTTTTTTGCAAGATCGAGTTTATTTTGCAATATTGTTTGGGATACCGATTAACAAATTGATTCATTTCCAAACAATAAATATATGATTTTCAATTTTAACAATCTCAGTAAACTCTTCATTGATGGAGAGTTTGTTTGCAAAATGATCTTATCGAAATGTTGAATTGATTAGATATGAAATTTTTGCTAGAAATACATTTGAGACACATAGAAAGTTGACGAGTTTGAGACTCGGAGTATTGAACAAATACTCGCTTTCCTAAAAATGAGAATACAAGATCGAAGAAAAAGAAAGGCAACGAGTTGCTTACGGTCCTGATAAATCGTCGGCCATTATTTCTGCGAATATGTTGGTTTCTTCGTTCCGCCATCCCTCGAGAACAGCTGCATAATGCTTGGTCCCAGGAGAGAGCTCAATCAACTACGAGAATGATGGTTCGTTTTAACGAAGGATTGTCTTTTCGCGCAGGGGTAAAAAAGCCCTACAAAAATAATAACAGCTAAAAACTAAAAAAAATAATAATAATAAAAATGATGCAACGGATAAATAAATAAAGAAACAAACAATTGAAGAATTAAATGAATACGTCAATAGTCTAATAAATAAAGAAGTAAACAAGTAAATAAATAAATGAATAAATAAATGTCTGGAAGCAATTTTCGATTAGAGTGTCGCCGAGAATGTTGCGGCATTGTTTTTCGATGTCGAGGAAGAGTCAAGCAGAAGGAACCGATTTGTTCCTAATTCGATCGTCGTCTTTATTCACCCCCACCCTTTCCATCCCCAACGCTTCTATTGTTGGCCGATGTCCTGTAAATCTCGATTGTAACTCGCGCAAACTGTGGATATATCAATTCACTCCCCTCGTTCCGAGGCTCGTAAATGCCAGTGGCATTTATTTTTCTTTTCTTTGTTTTTTTTTCTTTTTGTTTTTATATCAGTGCCATCGGATCGTAGGAGGATCCTGCGCGCTCCTACAGGAATATTGCAGCGCTTGCGCCCGGAAAATTCACGCTCGCCAGTTGGGGGACGTTGTTCGGACTATATAAAAGCGCGCCACTTGTTGAGCAATGCCTTCGCACCTTCACAACACCGTAGGTATCGTTCGCAAGCCGCCACCGTAGAACCGTCCAACCTTTCAAAAGACACGTCCATACCGAGTGGAGAGTCGACAATATTTCATCAAAACGAGGTTAGTTAATCATTTTTTTCCAACAATCGATCATTTTTGTTGAATTTGAAAAAAGTGGTCATCGTTTTTTTTTATTTTTGCAAATTTTTCGTACAACGATTTAATTTCTTGGCGATTTTTTCAACAGGAATCTTTCAAATCGATGTAGATAATATTTTCGATGGAGTTTTATTAAAATTTGTTGAGTCGGTAAATGTTTGAGATTAAAAATCAAATTTATCGGTGAAGGATTTTGAGGCGATTTTCGTGTTTCTTTTTGTCTATTTCTCGTCGCGATCGTTCTCATTGCGGTGACATTTAATTTCGGCATGTACTGCGGTTAGAGCAAGACGGGAGGGGGAAAAATGATGGGAGAAAAAAGCTTTTCGTTTCCGTGGTAAAGCAAAACGCGGAAATTAGAAAAGTCGGAAATGGAGACGGACGCGGCTGAGCTTTTAATAATATCGACTGTCCTTCCTCTTGCTTTTGATATCTATATGTATCATACGTGTGTTCGCGTTGATGTAGGAAAGAAACAAATGCGGAAAGTGCGAAGCTCGTGGCGTAAAAAAATTGTGAGCTAAAAATCGATAACCGAAAAAATGTTTTTTCTTCTTCAAATTATTGAAACAATAAGGATTATTTTTGCTTTATGAAAGTTCCGATTCATTTTTCATCAGCTGATCGTCGATCCAAGTTTTTCGATTAGTTTTAATCAATCAATCGTTGATTAATGTGTTTATGAATTTATTTTTTGATCATTTATTTTCGATAACGTTTGATTTCTGTGGTTTGTCAAATTTTCACCACGCCCAGTAAGATCTCATCTGAACTGAATGCCGCACGGGTATTTCGACTAGCGCTAGGTGGATTTCTGTGTTTCCGGAAAATCGACTTACGAAACTTGAACGTGTTACGAAACAGGAAGTCCAGAGACACAGGAAAACGACCGAGACAAACTAAACGCGACGAGGGGAAAGCTCCGTAGGAGTTCTAGTCGCGTTTATCCCTTCCGACCAGCGAAATAACCCATCGGAAATACTTCAAACGTGCCACTTCCCGTTTCCGCGAAATTAATCTTTACACGTGCATCTTTTAAAAAAAAAAACTGCCCCTCGTCCAATTTTTTCTTGTTTGACAATGACAAAAGCTCCTCTGATCCAACTTTGGATAATTCGATGCTTCAAATTGTTCTCATAACTCAGCTTTCGCCCACTTAATGATTAAATTACTCCCACGAACTAACTTTTAGTTTTTTAACCGTTTAAAATGTTCTCGTAATTCAAGTTGTGTTAATTTCACAGTCAAGAACGCTTTTCCTCATGAATTCAACTAATTTGTATCAAATCGGTATGAAATGCTACTGAAATAAAAATGTAAATAATTTAACATTAGAAAAATGCGTGAACATTTGTTTAAATAAATTTGACATTTGACGTTCTGTAATTAAATTTCCTGCAATCGGTGCTCAAAAAAGAAATCCTGCGATAGAACTTCTGGTAATTAACGCTGGAAACAAGCTTCTGTGCTTCGACTTCCGGTATTCAGCGTATGAGAAACAAAGCCACTGATGCGATATGTAAAGAAAGTTCCTGTCATTTAAACACTAAGCGGGTGTAAATCGCATGATTGAGTTGCTCGGTTCTACCTACTCGTGAATGAGCATGATGTTTTTTCCGTTGAAAAATCATGTGGGCGACTTTAAAGCTGATGAAGAAGTTTTAGAAACGTTGCCTTCGATTTTTTTTTCTTTTTTATCACTTTTATGTCTTCGTCGGAGCGTGTCAGCCCTCGTTTAATCATTTGAGATATGTGTTGGCAAATGCGTGCGCTGTCTAGTGTTGTTGAATCTTACTCACTTGATTTTTGAAGATTTTGAAAAAAAAAGTTTAAGAAAAATTCTTGTATCCATCAAATTGCTTCAATTACATTTTCTAAACGATCCCAAATTTATGAACAATATTAATCATCGAAAATTTGTTAAATTTCTAAAATTTGAGAATGCAAAGAGTAAAACACAACAATTTTTTTCAAATATCAAATTTTTTTAAATTTGTTTCAAATTATATTCTGCTCAAAAAATGGCAAATTTAACTTTGAGTGAAATTATTATATTTTATTCCAAGTATTCTCAGGTTTGTAAAAATGAAGAAAATTCGATGAGTAAGATTGCTCATACGTGAAGTCCGGCTGAGAAAAAAAAATTAAGACGATTTTCAGTCGAGACAGTAATTTTTCTTTAAATCCTCTTTACTATGCTTGAGGTGACGCTCGCCTTCGGTTTAAGTAGTACCGCGTGTGCAACCACTTGATTTCTCCGGTGACGAAAAATAAAGGCTCAACGAATCTCGTGTCTTTAGTTCACGTGGTAAAACAGAGAGAGAGAGTTACGTGTTTGGATTTAGTTCTAGGCCGTGACGAGCCTTGTGACACTAGCCTAATAAGCTATATGGCTATGAGAGCGAGAGAACGAGAATGACGGCCGATCGATGATGAAGCCTTAGAAAATCGTTCGTTGGTAGCGATGTGGACGTTATTTATTCTTTTTTTTCACTGCGCTACGTTACAACAGCTAGGTCAGCTGGTGAGGATCGTTCGGCGTTCGGATAAACGCTCTCTTACAATTAGTCGTCCCTCGATCCTGATCCCTCGCACATGGTGATCTGGGAATGCGTTTAATTATCTAAAAAAATTCATAAAAATTTTCCGATCTTTCCACTTTTTTTTTTGGATAAAGCGTTTTTTATCCGATCGGAAAGAAGATTTATCGTTTTTTTCGAAATTTCGCGGGCCAGACGACTTGTCTCATTCTCGGCACACATGTGCATAAAAAGGTGCGATCGAAATTTTGAGATTTGGGTCTTGTGAGCATCGGACCAAGGAAAATTGTGAGAACTTTTTGTTTTTTATATTAATTTAAAATCGCGATTTGAAAAGTTGTTGTTATTAACCTGATGACTTAGTGTTGCTTTAAAAAATGGTGTATTATATATTTGCGATCTTTGTTTCCGTGCACTTTTAACGTCGTTCCTGCGCTGCAGCGAACATGAATCTCGAGGATTATCGGAAGCACGGTGAGTAAAAAAAAATTATGCTAACAAAGATATGTAACGATTTTCATTTTCCTATCAGGAAAACCATCTTGCGTAAAACTTTCAATTTTTTCAAATTTTTAATAAATGTTCTTTTTCAATATTGAAAAACTGCGAAGCTTCGAAAACATTGCAAATTAAAAAAATAACCTCTGATTTTTTTGTATGCGTAAATTGGTTACTGGATTTTCTTTTTTACTTGCTGAGTAAAATAAGCCAACGAGTACTTTGACGCCGTGCGTTAAAACGATCATTTCACTTTGCATATTCAAGTTAAACCGGCGGAAAAGTGTGTAGTTCTGCGTATATGTCTCTTTTAGAGTAAAATTGGTATTAAAGCGGATGCGCAGGTGCGAATTACGTTAAATCGCTTGCTGTTACAACCCCTATACATAAACATATATATATATACATATATATTGGTCGAGAAAAAGTTTATAGTGAAATGAATATTGCTCGCCCCGTAAGGTTTCATCGAGTTCATCGAGTCTCGTCGTGTCGATTGTGAGATATATACGAGCCAAGACCAGCGTGCAAGCTACAATAAAACTTTTTCGCACGATACGAGGCTTTACTTCCCCTCTTTTACCGCTAAATAGAACGAAATAGAATGAAATAGAATAGAACGTGTTTTTATTATACCGGGGTGGGTAGCTCTTGGGTGTAAATGACCAGCAATGGAATACGGAAATAAATAGAGAGAAAGCAAAGAGCGAGAGATAAAGAGATACAAACACCGGATAGAAACTTGGTATTTGTTTTACTTTTATTTCTTTTTTTCGATTCACGAATCAAACATCTCGTAATCGAACGTATACAATTGTTCGATTTTCCAGTAAGATAAAAGTTTCTTGGTAACTCGGGAGAATAGAAGGAAACACTTACAGAATATCGGTCGTGGAATTTAAGAGGAGAAAATAGGGTTGGAAGATTGTTAGTCATTGAAAATTGGAGATTTTTTTAATTTGGGCCTTTTTTTAATTCGAGCCTTCTCTGATATGAGCTTATTCCAAATACGAGCCTTCTCGAAATCGAGGGATTTTTTAAATTTGATATTTTCAAAGTATCAACGTTTTTCAAATTTTATCTTTTGAACTTTGTGTGTTTTTAAAAACATTTTTTAATTCTTTCAACGATTGAATATCGAACAATGACCGTTCGAGCTTTCACGTCTTTTTACATTTTTGACGAAACAGGAAAGGAAATGGTGGACTACATCGCTGATTATCTCGAGACAATAAGAACGAGAAGAGTTTATCCGGCGGTATCGCCTGGATATCTGAGAAACATTCTGCCGATATCGGCACCGGTAGACGGCGAACCGTGGGAAAATATATTCGACGACATCGAGAGATGCATCATGCCGGGTGTCACTCACTGGCAAAGTCCCCACATGCACGCTTATTTTCCGGCTCTCAATTCACCGGCCAGCATGCTCGCCGATATGCTCGCAGATGCTATCAATTGTCTGGGATTTACATGGGTAACGAATAAAAAAATATTTCATTCTTCTTGCAATTTGATTTTCGTTATTTAAATTCTTTATTATTATTATTTTTTTAATTATTCACACGTTCGTGAAAAACATGAGGTGACAAAAATAATTAAAGAATTTTCTTTTTTTTAATTGTTTTTATTTATTTTATTGGAAAAAAAAATATTGTGAAAAAAAGGCATCGAGTCCCGCTTGCACCGAGCTGGAGACCATCGTGATGAATTGGCTAGGAAAAATGATCGGTTTGCCGGACGAATTTTTGCATCGTCCCGGTGGCTGCGGGGGTGGTGTCATACAGACGACAGCGAGCGAAGCAACCCTCGTGTGTTTGCTCGCTGCTAGAACTCGAGCGATCAAGGATGTTCAGCAGAACGAGACGGACAGTTTACCCGCTGAAATTAATTCTAGACTCGTCGCGTATTGCTCCGATCAGGTAATTGAAAATAGTAATGCATTATTAGTAAAGTTTGAAAAAATTATTATCCATCAATTTTTTTTAGTCGATGTAAAAATGTTGATAATGCATTGCAATTTTTTTGTATTATTTCTCCCAGGCGCACTCTAGTGTGGAAAAAGCCGGTCTGATCGGCCTGGTACGCATGAGATATATCGAATCTGACGAACAACTGAGCATGAGAGGAGACAGTCTTGTTGCGGCTCTCGCACGTGATCGTGAAGAAGGACTCGTCCCATTTTTCGTGAGTAATTTCATCTGTTTTACAAGGCTTGCTATTTAAATTTAATCAATAAATAAGAAAAATAAATAAATAAATATTCAAATGTCAATATATTAAAAAATAAATATAGGATAGTGACGAGGCTCGTTCTCGTAATTGACTCATACTAAAATATATAAGATCAATTCTTTCAAATATAAATTAGGTGCGATTTAACGCGAAAAAATAAACGAGCTGGAGGTATCGAGGCAGAAGAATGTACGATATCGGATAAGGAATGCGTCGGAGAAATGATCCTCTTACTGCGAATACTTCCAATTAATTTTATCTAGTACGAAAGAAGATTTTTTCTTTCTTCTTTTTCTTTTTTGTTTCACGTCACAGCAGAAAAGCCGATCTGTCGTCCTAACAAGTCCCAAAGGACAAATTATTTGTTATTCCAGAGGCATCGGAGTTATTATGAAAACTTTTATTAAAAAGTATTTAAAGCCAATCGGTTGATCGTACGAAATTGATGTTTACAGATCAAATTATTGTTTTATTTTAGGTATGCGCAACGCTTGGTACGACCGGTGCATGCTCCTTTGACAATCTTCAGGAGATCGGACCAATCTGTGAGTGATTAATAAACTTACCATCGAAAATTATCGATTAATTGAATTCGATTATTATGATTAATCATAAATCCATCAATTATAAAATTATATGAATCAATCACGATAATCTTAAAAAATTGATGATTGATAAAATTGCACGTTAAATTGAATCGGTTTTGTCCAAAGGTGAAAGAAATGGCTTATGGCTGCACATCGACGCTGCTTACGCTGGAAGTTCTTTCGTGTGTCCGGAATTTCGTGGTTGGTTGCAAGGTGTTGAATTCGCTGATTCCATGGCTTTTAATCCAAGCAAATGGCTCATGGTCCATTTCGACTGTACAGCCATGTGGTGAGCCAAGAAATCATTTAAAACAATGTTTTTTTATCAAAAAGAAAAAAATAATCACGAAATAATTATCGATTTTTTGTTTCTTAAATTCTTAATGCATAATAAACATTATTATCTTTTTTATCGCATTTAATAATCATCAATAGTCGCAATGAAAATAATAAATATTTGTCTGAACAATAGTTGATAATTATTTTGTCAAAAAAATAATTCAAATGTTTTTTACTGTAACAACTGACACGTTTTTGTCCCGGATAACAGATTGATCTCTCTTGATATTCGCTTTATGCATTTTCCACGGAAGTCGCGAGACGTTCGGTTTTTTTATTCGTCTCACGATAATTTCCGGCAACGATGCAACCGTCGATGATCGAAATCGATCATAGACTCAGTCCCGTCGAATCGTCGTGACATTTTCTTTTCGCCGAGTTTTCCCCCTTTCCCCATCCGGATATTATCATTCGTCTCCGCATCTTGGCCCAGAAAATTCATTTATCTTTTCTAACGGTTAGACAATCGATCGGAATATTCGATGAGATTTTTTTTTACTTTTCACGAGTATTAATTTTTTCCAGGGTGAGAAGTAGTCAGGCTCTGCATCGAACTTTCAACGTCGATCCTCTCTACCTGAAGCACGAGAATTCAGGTTAGACGAATTTTTAGAAAAAAGGCTGTCTTAATTAATAAAGAAAAAATAATCGATTAATTTATCGAGCGAATTATTAATTTAGTAAATATGTTAAATTAAACAAAAAATTGCAGGTCTCGCTATCGATTACATGGTGAGAATTGTTTCACACAAATGTCATCGAATGTTATTGAAAAAAAACTAAAACAAATATTAGACGATTTTTGATTAATTGAATACAATGGAAACAATTATTTTAGCACTGGCAAATACCACTTTCGAAGCGATTTCGAGCTCTCAAACTCTGGTTCGTCATACGAAATTACGGGATAACTGGTTTACAGAAGCACATACGTGAGGTAAGCAAAAGAAATTAATTAATTGTCGATTGATTCGATTTTAATTGATTATTTTTGTAACAGGGTGTTAGACTTGCTCAAAAATTCGAGGCTTTGGTACTGGCCGATGCGAGATTCGAAATTCCTGCCACGAGGCATCTGGGAATGGTCGTATTTCGTTTAAGGGGCGATAATTCGTTGACGGAAAAATTATTGAAAAAAATGAATACGAGGGGTCGTGTGCATTGCGTACCAGCTGCTCTTCATGGAAAATATGTCATTAGATTCACCGTCACTTCGACGAAGTGAGAAAACAATATGAAATCCGTTTAATAAACATAACAATTGTATTTAAAAAAAATTGTATTCAATTATTATAATATATACGTTTTAAGAGAGTATATTTTTTTAGCACGACGAACGACGATATTTTACGAGACTGGGCAGAAATACGAGCTACAGCGAGTGAGATTCTAGCTGACGTGAGCGGTTCACCAGTCAGAGTGAAGGTCTCTTTAGCAGGTGAATAACAAACAAATGAAGATTTCTGAAAAAAATGGAGATAGCGGGTTCACAATTTTATAAAATAAATAGAATATTTTTATTTCGTATTTTACTTTTTTATTCATTTAAGAGACTCGCGAGAAGAACGAAAACTTCGGCTCGAGCCTTTTGCTCGCGAATTCTCCGATGTCGCCAAAAATCGTAAACGGGAGCTTCGCGGCGATCTATGACACCGCCGACGTCTTCAACGATTGCATGAAGACCTTCGGGCAACTTCGCCTCGAGGCCCGAGACAGTCCAGGTATGAATGTGTTTAATAATAAACAAATTTTTAATGAAAAATAAATTTCTACGTTACAAAAAATTAAAAATATTTCCTACAATCGTCGAATCAGTGTTGTTTTTCTATTAAGCAATGAGGCGACGCATACGTGGTATTCTCATGTCGGGAAAACAATTTTCCTTGGATTCGCGAATGGATCTTGTACAGGGGTATGCGTCATGCGGTCGACCGATTTCCGATCCAGCTACGAATTTACCTCTCATGAAGGAAGACGAGGACTCTGGCGGTACAGAATCGAATTTGAGTATTGAACAATCCTGCACGTCTATAGGTAAGCGAAAAAGAAGTAAAAAACAAAAAAATAATCGTGTAAGCAATCCACCCCTCTCAATATCAACGTTCCGAATTAAAAATATTTCACTCAGTCTTTTTTTTTATTTTTGAAAGAAATATTTTGTCGTATTTCGGTCGACGGAGTAAAATATTTTGTCTTTTTAAATTTTTTGACGCTTTAGATGACTCGTCGACTAGTTTGACCGGACGTTCCGAGTCGTCGGACTCGACCGAGGATAAAAACTCCGAGACCGTTGGAAAGTTGACATCGATCGTCGACAAGCTCGACCCGAAAAATCTAAACGGTACCGTCGGCAACGACGAATTTCCGCTCGATAAAGGTATCTCGAAGAGCGAAACGATCGGCGGTATAAGCAGCTTCGTGAATACACCGTTAACGACGCAATCGCACTCGGCCAACGAGATGCCAACGGAAAATGGTAAAATGTGCCAAAAATGCGGCCATTACAAGCAGCAATAAAATTTCATCGAATAACTTAAATACGAGAGAACAACAATTGAGTAATCTTCGTGCTTATAATCAATACCCGTTATCGAAAAAATGCGAATAAAAGAAAAATATTTAGGTACATAGAGGATTATAAATATATTGGAGGATTTTGTTCGTGATTCCTCTTATCAATGATGTAATTATATCGAGAACGAAATGAAACAATATTCCATCGAGTGAAATAAACAAAAATTGTTCGACGTGTCTGAAATAATTAAACAAACAATAACGACAGAAAGAAACTCGATGTGTCGATGTGTTTTTTCCCACTTTTCCCAATTTTCATTATTTTCTCATTTCTTCGAGCCGAGCAAATAATTGTATTGAATTGAAAATTTAAGATACTTAATATTATTTTATTTCATAAATTCCAGCGAATCATCGAATCCTTCTAAAAAATGACAAAAATGTACGGATACTTATTTTGAAAAATTAATTATTACTTTTTGGTTTATTATAGTGAGGATAAAAAATACACTTTTCGAGACATAAACATTTTAATACGATCGATGATATGACGTGACAGTTTCGCTACATCTTCAGCGCTTCCTCCTCAACAATCTTGAATGAGCAACAATTTTTACCCAATCTTAAAGATTCAATTTTTCCTTTCGAACGAAAAATGAAAACACAAAAATATCGACGAAACGAACAAACAATTTCTTCGACTTACGATCTAATGATATTCCGCACTACATCTATTACGCCGATTTCATCGCGTTATGTCTTTTCTGTTACTTTTTTGTTTGCTTACTAACGAGATGTCTTCACCTTTTTTCGTGTATATCTATATATGTAACACAAGATTCGCGTTCCTGTGAGCACTTTTTTATTCGGGGTACGACTATATGATATTTACGGAACGCGGATCTCTCTGCGAGCTTTATTTCTCTCATTCAACGAGACTCCTCGGTCTTAGGACGAAAGTTTATCGAACCTCTCGTTGCGAGATTTAGTTTCTCTTTCCTTTTGTTTTTTTTTTCGTTTAAACGAAAAATAAAAAATATAGATACAGAATTATAAGCGATCTCGCGACGAGTGGTTTCCTCTTTTAGGACCAGTAGCCTTATAGCGAATAGCCATATCAAAAAATTAATATAAATCAAAATTTTAGAGAAATGAGATAGAATACACAAATATTTAACATAGTTAAACATTTTTTTCATAAATTAATTTTTCAAATAATAACAATAATAATATTAGTTGATCGAAGTAATATCAATGTCCGTTTCTGGAAAAATTCAAATTCAAATGAAAATGAAACAAACCAAACTTTTCAATATGACTGTACAAAGCTCAGAAACCCTCGAATCTTCCATGGAATGTACGTAGTGAATTATATAAATTTTCTCCATGATTTAATAACAATTTTATATATCTTTTATATATCTTTCTTTCCGAATTCCAAATGACCCAACTGTCAATAACGATGTAATCATAATGACAATAATAATTAGTTGCTTGTTTACTAGCTAACACTTTTCTCTGTCATTTGTCAATCGTCGCCTTTTTTACATCGATAATTGATCGAGGATCTCCTAAGTTGGAGGAATGCTGCGAGACACTCAATGGTGGATGCAACATAGACAATTTTTCTTAAATATGTACTGTGATAGTTCGAAGGTAAAAAATATTTTTGCTTGCGCAACGCTCATTACGTGAACCAATTAATCGTTCATCAATATAAATACATATATAGGTATGTATAATACGTATATAATGTGTATAATGTATAATATAAAAAGCTTTCTTGCTCGACTGCCATCACCCAATTCTCGCGCGACACTTTTTAGTTTTTCTTTTCTTATCATACCTCACATTGCACATGGATTTCTTTTCGGCTGCGAGGCCAATCGATCGAATGATAAATTTATTACGATCATCCAATTGATCAAGTTTTTTAAATAATCGAGATAATTTCAAAGATATGTTATTTGAAATTATTACGTTTTTTATCCATATTTTAGGACATGAATTTTTCTTTTTACTAAAATAAAATTAATTTTGTAAAATTTGAAAAAATATTATAATTTAGTCTTTTAATCGGCCTCGCAGTCGCGCGTGCGAAAATGAAACAAATGACGCGACACATGCCGCACGGCTTGCCAAATGAACCTCGCTAGTCCGTTTGAATTTTCATCATTTTCGTTTCTTTTTGTTCACCACGAGACGAGACGACGAAGTTTGTTTGGCAAAAGGCTCTCCTTTTTAAGGGAAAGCCTTTCTGTGAGGACACGAGCGTTCAGTTCGAGAGAACGAGTCTGATTTGCGAAAGAAAAAAAAATAGCTCCGAACACTTGTTTTTTTTTTCTTTAGTTCACCATTCTCGATTGGACTCTGCACACGTGGCGACGAACCGAAGGCTCGCGCAGTGCTTTGTTATTCTCGGTTGTTCATTTTTTTCGTTTTTCTTTATCAGGGTTAAAGGTGGGTTTTCGTTTTATTCTCGTGACTGCTCGTCCAATAGATATGCATGGCAATTTAATTTTATATCCGCAAGATAGAAATAAATATAGTTTTTTTTTTTAATTTTTATCGACTCGCATTTTGAACGAGCAATCTCGATTTTGGAAGTATCACCGAGACTGCATTATCTAGATCAATGTGTACAACAGTGTCATGCATTCATGCACAAGTGCCGTTGAATCTTGGTGCTTGGCGAAGCATGATGCGATTATTGAAAAAGATTTTTTTTGAACTTTTAAAAGTAAAAAAAATATATTTTTACCACGTTAAAAATAATCAAAATAATTTTTCTTCAATAATCATCATTCTTCAGGAGTCACTATTCTCATATTGGATACATTCTCGAGTCGGATCTCGTTTAGATATCACACATGCAGTGCTGTGTTCGTTTTTCGTTTCGTTCACTTACAACGTTGATACGCAAAAGTGCAAAAAAGATGTTTAAAAAATTAAAAAATTATTTAATAACAAATAATTCTAACGTTTGCAAAGAATGATGAATTCATCGAGTGAGAAACATATTTTCGTCATCTTGACGACTTTCGGCACGGGGGAAAAGACCCGAAATCCTAGTGACTTCATTCCACAATCATATTCATTTCTATCTAATTACTTTTATCTACCTTTGTCGAGCGACGATTATGCTTGCGAAAGTATCTTCATTTCTTTTACTATCATACGTTTCGAACTGCTTCTTTTTCGTTTTAACAAAAGCGATTATTTTTTGGAATGAACAAATCTTTCGGTGAGCATTTTCGTGACAACCAAAAATTGGTGGGCATTCCATGTGAGACACGCCAGGTAAACGACGTCTTTATAAGCGCGTATCTAAAACGTATATTTATATATATATATATAACTAAAGTTTCTCTTTATATCGAATCTGGGAAAAAACGGTTTTTAATAACGGTTTTTGGTGACTTTTTGCGAGCTTTTTCTACGAAGTAAGAAGTGAGACTTTGAGATAAATATAAACGTATATATATAGATAGAGATATAGATCTATGAGAAGATTGATACAAATGTTGAGAGAATCATTCAAGGATACTATGTATGCCTATGTACCGTTTAGGTATTGCTAATATTGCACTTAGTTGGAACGTTGGGACTGATACTACGGTAAAATTATTATTGAAAAAATGAAACGTTATCGAAATTGATAAAAAATCTGGTTGACAGAGTTCGATCGTGATTCAACGTCTAAAACTATATCAATACGTGGTCACACCAGCACGAACGGATTTGTTGAATTTGGAAAAATATTTACGTGAAAAAAATAAAACCTTACATTTTTTGTTTTTTGTTGTTGTTGAATTTTGAATGACGTTTTTGGACCAAAGGATACCAAATCCGTTCGTTTTGGCTGAATTTCTACGAAACATTCCGTGAATAAACAGTGTTTCGAGTCCATAACAACGGGGAATGATAAAATCACAGCGACCTACAAAGCAAGCTGGGACTCCTAAGGATCGAACTGAGCACGAGGATTGTCGAGAGGACAAGGAACAGAGCTTTGTTGGAGCACGAGGATGGGGCTACCCGATTGCACATATCTTCCTCACAGAAGCACATGTGACCAGTGCCGGTACCTTCCATCATGCACACGTGGTCCACCATGAATAAGTTTATCTGTAGCTGTGACGTGCAAGTTCTTCGTACACTCTCGTACGCTACGAAGAAAAAAAATTCTTTATCACTTTTTAAAGAAAATTAATTTTTTCACATTTTGTGTCACAAATTTTATCAATATTTTGACAATGATTTATTTGACTAACTCGGCTGGAACGTTTTATCTGAAGCACATTGTCTTTTTGTATAAAGATCATTTATATGAAATTCTTTTCTATGATTTTACACTATTTAAAAATATTTTAGGTCGAAATATTTGAGCGCGATTGATTATTTATCGATAAAGAAATAATGATATACAAACCTGACTTGGCGTTGCGGACCATTTTGACGCAGCATCCGTTGCACGTCATCAGAGGTGGTTGATCCCTCGGTAGGGCTGTGTAATTGAAGGGATCCTTGCATCTTAGATCCGTCCAAGAATCACACTCGTAACAATACACCGAACGTGCTGCCAAAAGAAACATTGCGTTAATTTAACAACCGATAAAATAGTCTTCCATTTGAAAAAATCGACCATCGTCGTTATTCACTCACTTTGACATTCCGCATTACAGACGTTGGCAACCGCGAGTATTATCGCTGCTGCAAAAATAATATCGATTATTTCGATAGACACGAGTCGTAAAAACCAATTTTCTTTTATGGCGTGTACAGCGTCGTCAGTTCGTTCGAGGATGCATTTTTTTCTTCTTACGGTACGATTTATCTCTAGTGTCTCTACAATTTTCTAATATTTCTAAATACCTCGACGTAGCTGTTTTTAACAATCTTGTAATCAGTCTAGTTTTTCTAAAAACTCACCACTTCGCTGAACCTGCAGAAGCGAAAGCTCTTTCTTCATATATTATAAATGTTCATTTTTTGTATCGATTTCGACATAGAGATTTGCTCTACTCTCGCTTTTCTAGCATACATTTCATACGGCTAACAAATAGTTAACTAACGAAAATTAAACTTAAAAATCATAAAAAATAAAGAAATTATTGTTTTGATCGACTCACCGGCTATAACGTAATCTGGCTCCATGATTGCCAGTGATCTTCTTCCCTCACAATTTTTTCGTTCAAATTACTTTTCAAGTCGATTCTCCTATCATGACAAAAATGTCAACTCAAGGACGTTCTCGAAGTGTCTCGACGAACGTTGGACCCGATGTCGTGTAGAGTTTTGATCACCACTGAGGCAAAATCGTCTTCTTGTGTACGGGGTTGAACATGGAAAGGGGAGGTCACAGTAGATAAGATAATCGCCAATCAGACGATTGTCCGGCGAATTCTCGCAGCTTTATAGCCGTCCCAATTTACTCATGATACTCTTCCTCCTGGTTTCATTCTTATGAATTCGTGCAGAGAAAGACTGAATGAAAAAGAAAATGAAAATTCAAAAAAAAATTTTCATGGTAATCTATTGAAATATTTTTTCATCTCGTGACAAAAGTGAATTTTTTTTTGTGGTGATATGAAAGAGTGAGATGTAATTTCGATAATGTGAGTGAAAAATACCGCTTATTCATGATCAGCAGAGAAATGTATAAAGATTTTTGTCCTCGTGCATTTTCGGCGTCGTTAAAAAATCGTAACTCCTACAGATTACTCTATTTACGCCGAGACTTTGGCTCGCCAAATCGTCTTTATTTTCGGGGTGCACACGTACTAATACCAGAGATACAGTGAGAATTTTTGCTCGATTGCATCAACGCGACTATAGCGAGAGTCGCCACTTCGGTAGAGCGGATTGAAAAATAACGCGCCTACCGGAGACGACGATTTCAAAGAGTTTCCGCGTCTGTTATAGCGAGCCAGAGTCACATCTCGTGGGATAAAGTGGCAGAGAACGAATTTAAGAATGTTCACCGAACACGTTCTCGTCTAAAAAATCCAACGAACGAGCCTTTTCACATTTCAATAGAAAAAATTCAACATTGATTAAAAAAAACATTAAAAATTCGCACTGATAAACTTGTTTTTTAAATAATAACTTTCGAAATAGCGCACTCACGATACGTTTTTTCAATTGGCTCTTGAACAAAAATAAACAATGGAAAGACCCCAAAAAATCAATGATTTTTTTATAAGAAAAGAGCAAAAATAATTTTGTTCTGTGGCTACTCGAACATTCTTAAGTGTTACCCTGGTTTTGCACCTGTTGGTTATCGAAGTGTGATTCGTTTCGCCGAGTGACTAGTTACCTTTGCAATTTGCGTGTAGATAGGCTCGGGCGTCGATTACCCCTCTCTTCAAAAAATATTACATATATGTATATACGTGTATATATATGTATATGTACATATACATATATATATATATATATTTATATATAAATGTATATATATATGTGGCACTAGGCCAAAGCTTCTCTCGACGTTTCCGGTTTCGCTAAAGCCCTCGATATTTCGTCACAACCTGAGCAGCGACGGCGTTGCAGTGCTTGAGTCTCATTTTACGATGAATGACGTTTGACATCGAATCTCAACGAACGATTTTATCGCGAAAATGGTCGCATCTTGGAACTTGGAACTTGGAATTGTTTCACACCGTTCGACAATGTACGATGAAATTCCTGAAAATAAAGCAAAATTCTTGTACGCATTGAAATAGTAAAAATTAATAATGATAATATAAATAATAATAATAATTATTATTTAATAATTCTTCCAAATTGCTACATTAACAATTAGACAAAAATAATTAACCATTAAAAAAATTAATTCGAAGTCATAATAGGATGGTAAGTAAATAATAAAAAAAAGTTCGTTTTTTTATTTGGGAAATATCCATGCAATGAATTTATAATTATTTACGAATTTTATCGAATAAAACTTCTTTTTTATAAGAAATTGGTTGCATCCGCTATATCGGCTAGCAGTGATTGTAATCGAGTAAAATTAAATTATTCAATCACGACATCGAACGAGCGTGCAACTGCCTCAGGCATTTCTAAATGTCCGGGAAATAGAGTTTACCCTGTAAAAGGGCCGGTACAATGACCCAAATATACTATGGTATGCATAAAAGCACTGCGTTTCGCTCGATACTGTGTATTGCATCGATTTGACATAGTAAGGAACACCGCAACGCGTTTTTCACAGTCCAATTAAAAACTGCAATTCGCAATTCAACCCAATGAAAAAAAGAAGTTCGCTATTATAAAAAACAATATTAATACAAATAAAAATCTTGCCTGAGCCAATTAACAAAAAAGGCACAATAACAATTTATCGCATTATAAAATGTAATCATCGTCACACCGTTCATGTCACACAATAAAAATAAAAACAAAAAAAGATGTCAATCATGCATCTGACAGACAAGAGCTCTTTTTTGTAGCAAATGATGAAAGAATATTAGAAAAAAATCGTGGCGAAAGATTAGAACACCAGAAGAAATGATCGTAATGAAGACACTCGGTGATTACGGCAAAGCACATTGCTTTATTTTGACACAAATGTGATTAGATATGTTTCTCAATGGCAAAAGTATTCATATATGCGTATACGGTTACGAGTGATAAGGAGCTTTTTAACCGGAGCTTTAATTATCGACACCCACGTTGATATATCTCGTCGATAGTCGCTCGGCACTCACTGCACTGCCACTGCGGATGCACTTATAATCATGGCACGAAGAGTGACTGAGTTAAAGAGGAAGAGAGAGGAGAGGGAGAGAAAGACAAAGAAAGAGAGAGAGAGAGAGAGAGAGAGAGAAAAGGAGAGGGAGAGAATGAGAAAGAGTAGATGAGGGAGAGGGAGAGATAAAGATAGAGATTCTCGCGGTTTGCACCGGAGCTTGCGCGATTCTAGCCTCGTTCGGGCTTCGCGTGTTTTCTTTCACTCAAAGTAGTACTAGTGGGATTTGTCTACGAGTAAGAAAAGGTCGCTCGGGTTGAGCGCGGATCATAGGCCACCTGCCAAGCTTCGCGGCTTCTACGCCAACTCCGCGGTATTTTCCCTCCCCCGTGAGAACGATCAATAAATGCGCTTTCGTGTCTGCTCCGCATCGGCGCTCTAGAGCAAAGCTTTCCGTTCGTCCCGGACGTTATTCCAACATGCAACGTGAAGTTGGCCACAAAACATCTGATTTATCAAATTTATTAAAAATTTTGAAATTTTTCCTTGAATCGAACCTATACAATTTTTTATGATTGGTGATTTGATTATTTTACGAATTTGTTTTATTAAAATATTTCACGATATTGATGTATTCAATATTTGGAATTCGAAATAATGTTTAAAAAATATTTATTTTCCATTTTTTGCATTTTAGCATTTGTTTTGTTACTGTACCGAACGATTGGCAATAGCAGTAAATTTAGTTGAATCTACGTCGTCATATTGGTTGTGTAAAAAATTAAGAAACAATTTCATGGGTCGTCGATATTTAATTAGCCATTATACGCTGTTCCGGCAACACCACATGATTCTTGATATTAGTTTTACAAGTTTATCGCCAGATTGCTGTCGAATGGATTGTAAATCACGAATTAAACGAGGCCCAATGATCAACAATCACGAAATTACCGATAAGACCGATAGAATTGCATCTGCCAATAAATTCGTTTGACCAAGAAATTTTGCAATTTGCTCCCTGCGTTTGTCGATTTATCGGTGTCAACGGGGAAATATTTTTTTACCAGTCGCGCATGGTGGAACGCGCCATGATTGAAA
This sequence comes from Netelia inedita, assembly GCA_964017225.1. Taxonomy (NCBI): domain Eukaryota; kingdom Metazoa; phylum Arthropoda; class Insecta; order Hymenoptera; family Ichneumonidae; genus Netelia; species Netelia inedita. Next base: position 6,140,776 of record OZ024923.1, read on the forward strand.
CAATTTTAAACGCGCTTAACCATCAGGGCCAGGATGAAGCTGAAAGAACGATATGAAGAGTCAGTTGAGAGATCGAGAATGAGAATGGACCATTGTCTACCTCTGTTGCTGGCGCTCACCTCGACCCGTCGTGGAAGAACGACCTTCAACGATCATGGCAAAGGTAATACTCCGCTAAAACGCATGATTGGTATCACTTCCACTGATCTCCCACCAGCTATCGGCCACGGCAAAGCCCCGTTCTCTTTCATTAATTTATAATTATTTATGGCAGCGAGATTTGATTAAAATTATAGCGCAGATATAGAATCATTCATATAGATCTGCAATAATAAAGTACTTGGAATAACACACTGCCAGTATCAAGTGATACTGCAGATCAAAGTGCCGACGTCAAATGCTCGTTCTTCAAGAAATCGAAATGGCTTTGATCTTGCAAACCGAGCGACAACTACGAATTAACAATTTGCCACCAATCATTTTACGTCGTTCAGTGCTTCGAGATCGAGACGAGTTTGAAATTTCGTGAAAACTTCGCATTTCATTGTTGCTCGTCGCTCAGGCTCTGCACAGCGACAGGGTTATTTGTTAAGAAACGTTTTTACATCGAACTAGGACGGATGATTTCATTTTGGAGTCCTTGAGCGTCGGGGTTTATTCCAATCATGAGGCGATGGGTCCTGATAATTGTCTTCGCGACTTTATTGACCTTGAACTCTGCAGAGGTTGATAAAAGCTCTGATGACGAGTGGAGCAGTGACGACGATGATTACGTGAACGAGAGTTCCGATAGAAATGGTAATTTAACGAGACGACACTTGATTCTAAATCTCTTGAAAAAAGAAAGCGATTGTATCAACTTACGACCTTGGAGATTGAGTGCGCATTTTATTCAGGTGATCCAGTACCTATTGCAAAGCCATCGAATCCAAATACGACCAAGGAAAGGTGGAAAGCTCGAAGAGCCACCGTTGAAAAGAAAACAAAGCGAAAAATCTGGAAGGACATACGTCGCGAGGTCAGAGACATGAAGAACAACGTTCTTCCAGGTCTTACCGGTAATATAAGCTGGATGGAGGTCGACGTTAGAGACATGAATCGTCATTTATTCAGCATGGTGGGGGACATACGTTTCATAAAGAACGAGGTACTGTACATAAAACGACAGGCTCACGTTATATGGGAGAATGTAACGGACACCCGTAGAGATCACAAACGTATGAACAAGACACTGTGGATGATCCTCAACAACGTGACAGTGATTCTTAATGACGTAGAAAAAACGGCAGGTCACGTGACGAATATGCAACAGAATTACGGTATGATCGGTGATCGATTGGACGACGCAGTCGATAAGGTCGGCGAGGTCGTCGGAGTCACAGCCACCCTGCGAAACATGAATATGGAATTCGGTGAAATGAAGTCGTCCTGCACTCGCAGCACCGCCGAAATGTCCGACGAGTTAAGTTTGGTACGCGAAATCGTTAGTAAATTGGGGCTCACGATCCTCGACGTCAAGGACTATGTCACCAAGGGATTTCCTCAGGTCGATCAGCATATAGTGTATCTGGGCGGCGTGCAGTCTCGTATATTGTCCAACGTTACTACCGTTTCCACGAAAGTCGACAATCAGGCTACCATCATTTCCACAATAGCTAGTACTCTTTACGATATAAGCAAAGGCATATTCTCATACTCGGATAAAATCATAAACATTTGGAACCTGGTGATCAATTTGGGTGAAGTATTGAAAAAAGTTGAGGAAAACATAATGACTGTGAACGATCATTTGGAATATTTTACGGAACGAGTCAGCGAACTTGACTACAGGGTGGACGACATACAGGAAAGCCTCCACAAAATCACTACTCAAACAAGTAAGGTTGGGATGCAGATCGTCGATATTTCAAACAACGTCGATCATCATTTTCACAGTGCCAATGTACATCTGGGTAGCGTGCACGATAGAATAATATCGAATGTGAGTGTCGTGAAAAATGACATTGACGAGATTAAGGTTCAACTCACAGATATTAGGGGTGTTATAGCGGATAAGTGCGAGGCCGCAAAGTTTCCACCGGGTGAAATTGACAACGGTATCGTTGAAATTCATGACAATGAGGTACCGCACGATGCGTCTAGTTCCGCTTGGTCAGTTTGGTCGGAGGAGAGTACGGTCTTTCCTGCGGGTCGCCCACCTAATGGTCACCCTTCTGGATATCCATCCAACGGGGCTGGACTTCCGGAGATTCCGGTAGATTCTGGACATCCGCATCCTGGTGTTGCTCCACCTCAGAATGGATTTCCACCTCAAAATGGAATTCCAGCCCAGAATGGCGGATATCCACCTGAGGTTGGATATCCGCCTGGTTTACCAACCACTTATCAGCCCCCAACCTGGCCTGCAACATCAACATGGCAGCCGACACCAACGTGGCAGCCAACACCAACATGGCTGCCAACGCCAACTTGGCACCCAGTACCGAGTTATCCAACGACATACCCACCTACCGCGTTGCCAGGATATCCATCTGTATATCCACCAACTGTAACAACGTTTCCTCCTGCATATCCTCATCCACCCATTACGATCTATCCAACGTTTATTCCAACTGTTGCTTATCCTCATATGCCATCCTCATCATATCCACCAGCAGTTGCTGGATATCCGCCAACTGTGCTGCCACCCAGCTATCCTCTGCCTCCGATTGTCCCAATGCCAACTTCACAACTTCCACCAATTCCAGTTTATCCTGGACCCATTCCAACTGGGGCAACTGATGATCACGAACCGCCCAGTACGACACCGTCAGCCTCAAGACCGATGTATCCACCAGACCCTGAAGTTCTACCGGAAAGTGGCGCGCAATTGCCCATAGGCATTCCGTTGGGCCTGACAGGACCAGGAGTGCCCATCGGTCATGGTGAACAGTTTACTGGCCATTGCGCTTGCATCTGCCCCTGCGACTGCTCTTGTCCGGCGATTGAACCGAAATCCATAGCAAATATGAATCGACATGATCAATTCTCAAATTACTGGTCCAAAGTCCATGCTCCTGGTTTACTGAAAGAATGCTTCTGTCTCTGCTCGTGTCCTTGTCCAGACTCTATTACGAATCAACAGATCAACGGACTCGGCAACGGAAACAGACCTGGCCGGCCTATGGTACCACCCTTCCAGCCACCACCAGTTCCATTGCCTCCCAATGTATTAATTCCAGCACCAATACCTCTTCACATACCAGCTATGCCTGCAACGCCTGGACCAGTATTCCCTGGATGGCTTTCGCAACTTGATGAGAGCGTGTGTCTCAATGCGTTCGATCAAGTTCTTCGAGAATGTATACAAATACGTCAAGAAATGGTTAGGATGGCAAACATTACCGCACAGGAACACGAATTAACGAGGAGAATTGCCATCGACGAGATTACCAAAAGATTCGACGATATTCAGCAATACATGCAAGCTCATATGAATAACATCACGAAACTTAGCGTGCAATCTATCAATATGATGCGTGTATTGCAAAATCAGATGGAACGAGCGAAAGAAGGTGCCATTTTATCGCTGGAAATTATTGCCCGGAATATTGTGAACCTTCACAGACAGTTGGCTGGACAGTGGACTGGATCACGTACGTACATATTCATATCTCATTCGAAACTAATTTGATTTGTGCATGAATAAACAAATAAATTCATTCATACATTTATGCGTATATGGATTTAGCGATACCGGCAAGTCCGACGAGTGATCATCATCCTACGTACTTACCCATCGCGGCACCTCAGCCTGGACTGACTGGCTTTCAGATACCAGACTTCATCCCACCCGATCAAGTGACATCTTATGTACCCAGTAGACCTCAAACACAACCTGAGGGCATACCTCAGTTAATCTCGCCAAATCATCTACCGATACGACCACCCCCACATCCTGCAGGATTTCCACCAGAATTCCAGGGTCCGATATTTCCCGATCAACCACATGAAAGACCGACTTCACAACTGATTGGAAGACCTTCTGGCAATTCACTCGAAGAATTGATCGGTAGATTATCCCCTGGAGGACAACCCCCAGAGTCTCTCATGCAAAGCCCTAGCTGGTTTTCTGCCGAAGGACACAATTTTAGCTACGGCCTAGCTCAACCCCCGAGGGAAGATTATCAGTGGATAATGGGCAGAAAACATACTGGCGAAATGGCAACGAACACTACACAGGTGGTCACGTCATCGGAAGTAGCACAGAGAATGTTTCCGAGTAATGAAAAAAGCACAGAGAGCATGATTGATGCAACATCAACTGCTGGGAAGAGTAAAAGGAAAAGTAGGAAGGACTGCGCGACGAAGGGAAAATACGTTGGAGCCAATCAAGATTTGCCAATACCAGATACAGAACTTAATTACCCGAGTAATGAAAACGAGGCCAACAGCGAAGCGTATGATAAAGAAGTCCAAGGTAAGTATGCCTGGCGACCGTGAACATTTTCATAAAAGCTCGGGGGATATATGACGAGCTTTCCAGCGATGTGCATTGAATAATTTTCCATCATACTCGTTTTTGGTTTTATTTTTTTTCACACTCCTCAAATTTCTTTTTCGTTCGTGGCCGATACATATTTTCTTCTGTAATACAAGAATGTTGAACAAAATATGAATTTTTAGAAGGTCTTCTGTACGACGTTGGAAACATTCCGGACGGAGCGATAGATATGCCCAACACCGAGATGCCAATGCGTGAGCATGCTCTAAGTACGATTCCGGCACCGATAGATGCATTCGCGTTTCACAATCTACTTCAAGACCAGATAAACCATCAGTTAATGAAAGCCATGAGACCCGGTGAGTCTTAAAATTCGATTTTCCTTCCACTTGTCTTCAACGTTCCTACTTTGGATACGTAAGAATAATTCCACAGGTTTAGCTCATCGCTCGAAGAGAAAACGTTTGTCATCCGGACGATGGCGTGGACGAACGCGAATACGCTACAAAACTCGACCGAGACCAATGTTTCCGGCGATTCCTGGATTTTCGTTCATTCAACGACCACGGATACCACACATGGCTTTGCCGAATCCACTCGCGATCAGACCACCACGAATTCCTAATATTTTCAATCAACTGCCACCAGGAATTATGACAGCTGGAATAAACGGTTCACCGTACAGTATTTCTTACAACGATGGAAGGGGAAGTTCCTGGAATGTCAACGTTAATAGGAGACATTATTCGAGTACGAAGCATGAGGATGATTCGGTCGAGATGAACAAAGACGACGAAACTCAGAATAAAAATGAACAGAAGATCGATTCAGACGTTTACGAAGAGGTCGATGATGATGTCGCGGACGAGATTAAATCAAGCGAGAATGAAGATGACGAGAATGCAACGAAGGAGACGTCTGGAACAATGAAACAGGGATGACTGTATTAAACATTGAATCATAGCTCGGAAATAAAACGAACTCATTCTAGAAAATACTTTATAAATATTTTATTTAAATCCCATGACAGTGAACGAAAAATATCGTGATTCAGTTTGGACGAATATGCGAATCTGAACCAGCCACTAGATTTTCAGACTTTGGAAGATCATGACTGGTCGATGAAGATGGCTCTGCAATCGAAGCTGACGAGGTCAGCTGCGATATTTCAGCTTCGGTAAATGTTTCGTGATTATCGTTATTACTACTGCCCTTATCATTGCCATAAATGAGTACGACTCTCTTGTATGAAATCATGGGAGATACTGGTGGCCTAAAGAGATGCTTGAGTCCTTGAAAAATCTTCCCAGGCTCGTTTAATTTCGAGACCGCGTCACTCTTTCCGGTGATGTTCGAAAATGGTGGAGTTTCCAATTTACTGCGTACATGATCAATGGCTCTCTGCATTCGCAAAGCAAGTCCAGAATCCCTATAATTAAGTGGTGTTTGTGACCGAATGCCACCTTGTTCCGGTTGAACATAGGATAGCCCGGCATTGATTGTTTTTTCCCCAAACATCTCATACACGTTCGACGGATTCGTCTCTTCCGAGGAATTCACGAGCTGACTGGGGTAGGTCGCAGTATTCCAGCCCAGACCAGGCGGAATCGATGGGAACTCTCGTGAATCTTGACCTTGAGCATAGACCTGACCTCTTTTCTTCTTGTCAGTGTAGTTATCAAGACTTTCGTTAGCCACGTTTTCTAAACTGGGTACTTTTGAACGCGCGAACGGTTTGTGAGGATCTTGAATGGCCTTCCGCGAACTTCTGTATTCCTCAAGGTTGGAGGTCGTAGGACCTCTAGGTTGTACTTTGTTGCTGAATACGTCGGTGAACAACCAAGGTTCTTTCTCAGACGGGCTCGAATGATTTCTCTTCGAGTCGTCGCAATTCGGGTCGATAGCCTCGCTGATGACGGATTCCCTGCGATAGTTGATGTAGGTCGGTACATCAGCAGGTTCGAAACCCGAAAAATCTTTGACGTTACGTTTTCCATTATCCATGACATATTGTCTTGTTTCGGAATATCTCGGAGATATTCGTTGATTTAATTTGGTGTAATCCGTACTCATTTCGTCCATTGTTCTGTTGAGTTGATCCCGAAAGACCTCGTTGGGAGGATCCATCTGTCGGATCGAATGATAATGCCTGTTGTCACAGTCCATCGTCGATGTTTGCGATGATGCTCTATCATTGACCCGGGATTGATCGTCCCAGACGGGATTGTTCCATTCTTGAACGAGGTTGGTCAGTTTTGTCTGTACATCGGGTTCCGGAAGGCGTTCTACGTCATCACGGCGAATCGGTTCCTCCTGACGAACATGATCGTCACGGCGGATGAAATCTTCCTGCATTGCGAATTGTTCGGCTCGGCGATTGGGGTAGGTTCTCTCGGCGATACGATGGTAATCTTCCCGGCTAGCAGACATCAAGTTGGTACTTGCTGTAACTAATTCGTGATTTCCAATTTCCTTGTAGACACGGTAGTTTGCTTTTTCCTCAAAACTACCAGATGAACGGCCATGTAGGTATTGTCCACCCTCTCTCGGCGATAAAACCCGTGCCTCTCGCGTCCAGTTCCTGCCACTTCCCGGATTTTGTACTTTTCTCCCGTGCAGCACTCGACGTATCAAGGGCAGTGTTTTGCGTTTTTCCTCTCGTGACATTTCAGGCAGAACCCTCTTAAGTGTAACGAGCCCATGCTCCACCTTGCTCGCGCGACTTTGCTTCTTGATGCGTTCAAGCTGTTGCCTAAACTCACCGGTCAGTTGATCTATATTTATATTTTCATCCGGACTCTCCGGTATGACAATGGATATGATGTTGCCTACGTCTATTGAAGCGTGTGTCAGCATTGGTGGATTTGCTGAAACATAATGGACACAATGAACTCAAACGAAGGCTGAAAACGGTGAATTTCGACGTTTTCCAAATTTTGGAAAAATATGAAATGCGGGAAATTCGTACGTCCATTTCGTAGAATTCAATGCCATTACAGAACGAATATTTCATCTCGGGATAGTCGCTTCGAAGATCGCTTGTACTTACCGGCTGGCGTGTACGCGTCACACGCACTCAACAAATTCACAACGATAATCGTTTGAAACACTAGAATCATATCGTATATCTCGGATATCGATAGAAGCCTCATGATTGAGCTAAACACTGCTAATTTATGTGACAAAAACTCGGAAACACACAATTTTTTCGTCCAAACGGCCGAACTATCGCCTATGGAGAATGGGTGCCTCTCAATCGAATGCGAACAATTCACGGCATACTGTAAGTAATTCCCTCCAATGAAATTACCAATCAGAATCTAATTAAACCCCGAATAGGCAGTTGTTACGTGGCAAACAGTACTGTTTTGTTTACTAAAACAGGACGATTTCAATCGGGAACAGCGTGCACACATGATATGCACTCCATTCGTATTAACGAGGCCTGTATGCGGCGTTCGCATCGTGTAAACTGTCGGGAAATCCATCTCTCTAATGTTTCAATCGACGATGAAATAAATTGATTAAATTCAATTCGCCTAATTGGTAATTTACAATGAAGAATTTGGGATTTATCGTGCAGTGTCTCCTGGACGGACCATCGATAATACGCCACTCGATGATAAATAGATCATGTTTAACGTTGAATTCGATCGCCATCGTGCAATTAAACTAGTCTAATGGGTACTTAAAAATGTCGCTACGTTCGTGAAACACGGATTAAGAAATTGCCCTTTTTTATCGACGGAGCAAATTCGTTACATACTAACTTCACGGTAGGTAATGACCTTTTTCTTTCACAAGAGTAGTTGTGCAGTTTGGTCAACAGATGGCGCTCGTGGTGCCTCAAGGTGATGTTCGTTACGAAATTTGACTTTATCAACGCGACTTCGTTATTGATAATCGCCCTTATAGGAAACTCATCTTCTTCATCGTTAATTATAAGTGGATGTTTTCCTCGTTGTGGCGGGAATAAATGAAATATATTTAAAGAATTATTCAAAATATATTAATATCGTTGGACAAAATCGAAAATATGTTGTTTTTTTTGTCATTTTTTTGTCAACCTAATTCCGTAATTGAATACTCAGCATTACGCGCCGATAATTTGCGTGATTGAATGAACGAAACGCAAAATGAGCAGCTGCATTTATATAGATTGTCACGTTCGGTCGCGCAAAATTTTGTGATCGAAATACGCCGGTTTTGTCGTCCCGAAATTATTTGTCGCTGGCAAATTGACGCTCACTGTAGGAGAGACGAGAAGCGCTTTGGCCGCAAAACTCTACATACATGACAACAAGCAACTCGCTCAACGCGATTAGGGAAATGTTTACCATTTGTCGAGTGACCATTTTCAAGGATGACTAATTATCGAACAGTCCCATTTGAGCAGGCCTAATTATAACCGTTCTATTTACCATTAGCTGTGCATCGCCCTCATTTAGCACCACTTACCCTATCTTACGAAAAATGGCAGCGAATATATGTATTTTTATTGTCAAAATAGGAAATAAGCAACAAAAATAAATAATTTAAAAAATTGCAAGTTACGGAAAGACTGAAGAGTTAATTAATATTCCGTTTCACTTCACGAATAGCCATCTTGTAAATTTTAAACGATATGAAAATAATCATTATAATAATATTAGTTTTCATATAAATTGTTGTCTTTTATTTTTATTTTTTTTCGAAATAAGTAAAGAGCCAGCGATAAGAGGAAAAAAATATAATAAAAAAAACAACAACGAACTAGTATCGCAAAATGCAGATAGCGAACATAGAAGTTGTGCATCGACTTAACCCTGAGTCACGTGAATCTCGTTAGGATTATATCATAACTGAACAGTTTCATTCATGCTAATCAAACCGAGGCATTGAGGTGTCCACCAAGCACTCCGAGGTACTTTGTACAGCACGCAATAAAAATGATTAGAATTCTGTAAAAATAGAATTTACATCGATTAAAATACATTTATTCACCCCTCCCACAAATATCTCAATGTGAAAAACACGGTTCGTTTGAATTTGTGAACATTATGAATGTTTCATTTACTTTATATAAATATTTCAATAATTATTTGCAAATTTTTATATCGTTTATAAAAAAACGAAAATTGCTGGTTTTGATCGATAATCGTTTCATTAAAATCGGCGTGCCGAATCTCATCGTGGACGTCATCGTTGCTCTCTTCGTTCTCTCTTCTTCCTTCGCGTTGGCCTACTCCTCTCTCTTTCTCATCCTCTCTCCGTCCGTCTGTCTTCGTGGTGGGGAAACTCGTTCCCTATCTCCGAGTCTCAAAGTCAACTCGGGTTTTACAGAAAATCCGTCAGTTCACCGGGCAAAGTGTCCCAGTTCGTGATCGGCAGGCACACGGGCTCCCGACCGATCGCGATATTATTTCTCGTTCGAGCTAGTAACTATTTTTTTACGTTCGTCCCGTAAAAACTATTCGAGACGCAATAATTAATATTTTCTAACGTTTATTTTTCGTTCGTGCTCGAGGAAAATAACGCGATCGCGATTTACGTAACAGGTGAGTCTAGAAACAAAAAATCTGTGAATAATTGTTTCATTAATCATACCGAATAATTATTTTTTTAATAATTATATGATTAATTAACGAAAATCGTAACGACGAATAAAATTTAAATTGCATCGAAGAACACGCTCTTCATTGTCAAAAAAAGGAAAAATATAGTGACAGGTAAATACGCAGGCGTAGACAAAACAGTAAACATAAAAATAAACGAAATGATGATTTAGCCGGGAATCTGGTTGACCTCGAAGAATCAGGCGCGGTGAAAGTGGGTCTGCATGCCGGGGAGTTACATGGTCCAATGGGATTTAGTAACGAGAGTTCATCGACCATTTGCGATGCAACGATCGACTCTCGGCTCTAATTACCATTTAATTAAAACAAAAACATGTTAATTGCTCTATAAAATTCTTTAAATATTCATGCGTTTGCAACTATAAGTTTAAAAAGAACATTATTATTACAATAGTAAATTACAAAATAACATTGTGAACAATGTTCGTACGAGTCGAGTTTGGTTAGTTAATAAAAAATCCGTTTCGCGTTAAATTGATCTGCAACGGGAATCGTAAAAACGAAAAATCAACGTTTTTGCGTGCCTGCTTGCCAATCGCTGCAATGTTGACCCCGGTCGCCGCGAATCAGTATTCATTGCGATCCAAACTGGCCGGTCGTCATATGCGAATTAGATACAAACGACTGCAACAAGCCGGAGCGGTTTTCGTTTGGATTCGCTAAAGTGTGCACGACGGAGAGAGAGAAACATACGAGCGGGGCTTCGCGAAGCGAATATTATGTATCCATCAATATACATATATACGCGTATACACATACGCAAACAGCCGGTGGTACAGGCGTGGGGGCACATGTGGCTCCCGACTCGGTTACGAATATTCACGTGAACCACGTACGAGACGCACACGGGAAAATAAATATTCACTCGAAGTTACAAATTCACTGGAAAAAAATACTAATTGCATTGTTCGTAAGTAAAAACAGAAAAATTCGCTTTTGTAAAAAAATTGCATTTTTAACAATTTTGGAAACAATCCAGTGTATTCGTGATAGCCCAGATAAAAATCACAGTAAGGTTCTTTAGTACATGAAAAATAAAAATTTGATCCGCTTTTGGTAAAAAAAAAAACAAGTTGGTGCACCAAAATACAATTCAAAATTGTCTGCGCGATTCGCCTTTGGACTTTGCACCGAGCACGTTCTCTTCGTAATCTTACGATCAAATTATGAAAGAGAGATCGAGGAAAAAACAAGCCAAGGAGAAATGATTTTTCTTGACAGTTTTTTGGAACCTCTTATCTTCGTGATTCGTAACAAGTCACGACATCAAAACAAACTCCGTGGTGCGATCGTTCAAGTCTGTTGTCATGCCACTCAAATAGTGATTAGACTTTGCCTTCTGATTACAATTCTGATGAATTGCCGAAGGTAACGAGTTGTGCTGTGTCAGGGGCCTAATTCGTTATCTCGATGTTATTTCGTACGAATCTTAATCGCGAGTCGAAGTCTAATCGCTTTTAATTGTTAGACCCCCGGCAAATATATATATATATATTTTGCAACGGCACATTCGAATGGTACACCTTAGTTTCTCTTATAATTTCTGAGTAGGCTTATATGTGTCATCTGTTATCGTCGCTAATAAAGCGTTACGTAAATTTCTTATGCGCGCGAAACACAAACAAATTATTCCTTCTACTTATGTGTCGTTTTTTGCAATTTAATTTTCCTTTCTGATTTTATAGCGAACGGGGAACCGTGCACAACCGATTAACCGAACCCAAAAAAAATGTCAAGTCTCGCACGTGGCACTCGACGTCTGGCTTTGGCGTTGGAAAATGGCGCGAAGCTTTTCACCACGAGACACGTCAGGCACGCGTCGCAAGCAGTAGCAAAATGCAAAATCGTCGACGGCAATAACGGCGAGAAAATTTTCGCATCTCCTTACGGCGACATTGACGTGCCCCCGATCACTATTCCCGAATTCGTGTGGCAGAATATCGAAAAATGGCCGAACAATATCGCACTCGTGAGTAAATTAAATCAACGAAATCAAAAAGAAAAACGACAAATTCTTTAAAAAAAAATCGTCAATAAAGACTACTGATATCTTGTTATTCCACGACTTTTGCTTCGCGTACACGGATAAAGCCAAAGTCGCGAATTTGATGAGATTATTCTTTATCTCTCGTGTAATCGTGCACTTTTACGCTGGACTCGAGCGTTTATCGAGTACAAACACCGCGTGCCCGCTACGTCGGGGTTATCGTTCCCCGTTTCTTATTTTCATTTAATTTTAAGTCGATACAATGTTTTCCTTTTCTCCCACTGCTTTTCATTGATCCTCGTACTTTGGAATTTCCTTTCGCGGAAATAACTCGGAACGCGTCGCGACGGCAAAATGCTCGAGATTATTTTGGACTTTGATTTCTTTATTTTCTTCTTCTTCCACGCATTTCAATCGTTTTATTTTTATTCTTCGCAGGAGTGTGGTGTAACGGGCAAAAAGTACACATACGCTCAAGCGCGTGACGCTGCGAATTACGTAGCGAGAAGTTTGCGCAATTTGGGCCTGGGCGATGGCGATGTTGTCGCTATCATTTTACCAAATATGCCCGAAAGCGCGATCTCTTTTTTGGGCGCCCTCGAGGCAGGGATCGTCGTTACCACTGTCAATCCCTTTTACACAGTTGGTGAGTGCAACTTTTCTTCAAAATTTAAGAAAATTGTACAAAAAAAATTCATAAAATAAATCACTATAATAATAATAATAATTCTAATAATTATAACACTAAAGTTTTACGACAATGATAACGATAACGATTCGCGAAATTCAGACTTTTTGAAAATCTCAAGTCAGAAATTGAATTCGCGCGCCGAAGTCTATATTATCATCGAGTGAATAATCATAAAAGTAGATCTCGGGTCCAAAGTTCGCGGCGCTCACGGACCGTGACTCTGTTCTAGCTTCGTAACGTTTTCGCCAGAGACCGCGGTTCGCTTTAAATAAAATTCGTGCAGCTCCAATGAGGAAAAAAACTTGCAAGCGAACGAGATAGTCTTTTTTGCCCACGTCGAGTCTCGGTATCGTCTACCATTCGCGCGTCTCCGGAATTTAATTCGTCGTTGCATCGCGCCGATCGAGAGATTTGTTTTATAGGACGACGAAGAAAGATGAAGAACAAAAGAAGACAAAAATGTCAAAGTATCGTCGCGAGACACGCTCTTGAAAATGTTTCGTCGCCCATCGTCGAGCGTATTGCGTCTACGCTTATGTCGACGCGTACACGTAACGATACGCGGCGAACGCAAGAACGTAATTGACTTCAATTAATCGAAAGCTCGACGTCACTTCGTTCCACGTCCATCGTGGATAAAGAGCGTCGATCGGTCGTCGCGGTAATATTCACGAGGAGCCTCTTCGTTGTCATCGCGATGAAATTTCGCACCGAGCGAAAATAAAAAAAAGCAACGTATTCGCCTTGGAGTGTTTTGTCGCATATTTTCTTTATTTTTTAAACTGGAATTATCGATGATCGATTGACATCGGGCACGCTTCGTACCGGACCGGAAATGTCTATCTCTGTTTTTCTCTTTTTTTTCTCTTTATTATCGTCGAACGAGACGCGAAAGGTCGAATAATTGGCCGAATATATTAGGCGCGGAAGTCGCACATGTGCTGGCTCGATCGTGGCACGAGGGACGGGTATAATCAAAATGTGCGCGGGCTCGTCTGCCGACCTTCGACCGTGATAGCGGCACACTTAATCAGGCCGGGCCTTCTCGACTTCGTCATTACCGGGCTATCTTTGATTTTTTTTTAATCTGCCGACCAACGACGAACAACGTCCGGTTCGACGCCTCTTTCGATATCGGACAATAACGAGAGTGTTGTACGAGTCTCGTGATTATCGTTGACTTTTGTTACTTTTGTTTTCGTTTATGTCTCATTGTTTTTTGTACTAACGAGAACTTTCTTTTATCTCGAAGATGAGATAACGAAGCAATTGATCGATTCGAGGGCTCGAGCTGTCATCACGTCGGGAGAAATGGCTCCCGCCGTTTTGTCAGCTGCCGAGAATTGCATGCCACCGAACGCGCCGAAAATTATCATCGAGGATGGACAAGTGCCGGAGGGAACGATACCGTTCAAAGTAAGTTGGTCGCAGTGGTGTAAAAAAATAACGTGCGAGGGCGAGGAACGAATTTCGTGGCTGGTCTTTATGATAATGCCGAATGTTTTTTTCATAAGGATCTCATAACACGAGGGAAAAGCTTGCCGCCACTGCCAGCGAGAAGCCGCAAGGCGGACGACCTCGCGACCTTGCCGTATTCGAGTGGCACGACCGGTCTTCCCAAGGGGGTCGAGTTGACTCACAGAAATTTGGTCTCGGACATCATCATGGTCGACAACAGTCTCAACAGCGAAGTGTTCGACAGTAAGCAAGCTCGAAAAAGCTCTAAGCTATTAGAAAACACGAACGAATGACATGGAGCCCGAGCCAGTAAAAGTCGTAACCAAGGTCACGAGCTTTTACGGGTTTACCTTACTCGTGACCTTGAAAATCCTAAAAATCATTTCGTACGCACGATCGACGATCGGGATCATCTTTATGAGGTCGCGTAACGCATTCCATTTCACGTGCGATATTTCTCACTTGTTCCATATGAATACGCTCGATATCGACGTTTCGATATTATTGGCATTAGCGAGAAAGGTCGATCGAAGTGCCGGGATCCGGGGTGACCTTTGATTGCGCGAGGGTACGAAGTGTTACAACGCGAGCGCTCGCAGCGCAGACGGTCAAAGTCCTACGAACGTCGACGCGGAGGATATTAATAAAAACTTGTCATTGACGTCACGAGACAGTCGCTGCCACACTTTTAACATTTTTGTTTCTCTCGTTTCGTACGGATGATAATACATTACCGATAAGTTGATATCAAGAACGGAGAACGAGACTTTGCAACGCGGAATCTAAAGATTCGAAGCTCGTTATCTTGGTGTACTTTTCTCGTGCATTCACAGTGATAACAGATGGTAAATAAAGTCGATAAATAATTAGAACCACTTCGAGAGACGTAACCCTTGAGAACAATTATATAATCATCGCGAATCAACGGAAAACGATTTCATGCGAGTAAAGTATCCTTGTAACAATTTCTTCTGCGCATATTTTTCCTTCGATGTAACTCTAAAGTTTCATTAACCTCGATCTAGCCGTTAGTTTCTCATGCATAGGCGTATGAATTTTTTTTACAGATTGCACCGACGACATTATCCCAGTGATTCTACCACTCTTCCATATTTATGGCATGAACGTGTTGATGCTTCCTAGGCTCGCTCGTGGCTCAAAACTCGTCACCCTGCCGAAATTCACGCCGGAGCGTTTCCTCAGCGTTTTGGACAACCATCGGGTAAGAACGAAAATTTCGACGTGCTAACTTAAAATTAATATCGAAAATAATGGATTCGTGAATATTTTTATCCTCGATAGTGTACACAATTGTTCTGCGTACCGCCGATCGTTCTCTTTCTCGCGGCGTCATCACTCGTCAAGAAGAAACATTTGGAAGGGGTTCAGGAGATTTTCAGTGGCGCAGCGCCTCTAGCGGAATCGGACGTCGAGCGTGTGTACAAAAAGTTCGAAGTTACCAACCAACACTTACGGTTCCTTCAAGGCTACGGAATGACCGAGTGCTCGGCCGTGTCGTTTTTAGAATCTTCGAATAGCAAATACGCGAGCATAGGACATCCGATTTGTGGCAGCAAGGCGAGACTCGTCGATCCTGCGACGGATCAAGATGTCGTGACACCCGGACAGACCGGTGAACTTTGGGTCAAGGGGCCACACATCATGAGAGCTTACAGCAATAACGAGAAAGCTACGAAGGAATCGATTGTCGACGGTTGGCTCAAGACCGGTGACATTGCTTACTTCGACAACGACCTAGATTTCTTCATTACCGACAGACTGAAGGAACTCGTGAAAGTCAAGGGATTTCAAGTACCACCCGCCGAGCTAGAAGCGATCCTACGAACGCATCCCGATATCGAGGACGCTGCCGTTATCGGTATTCCCGACGTCAGATCGGGCGAGGTGCCCAAGGCGTATGTTCTTAGGAAAGCTGGCAGCGATACCACGGAGGAAGACATACAGAACTTCCTCAAGGGCAAGGTCTCCGAGTACAAAGAGCTCAAAGGTAATTCGTGGCTAAAGACAAATTATTGACAGAAGTTAAAAGACAAAAAATTGTTTTTCAATTTTTTTATGGAAGAACTGGGAGTAAATTTGGAATGTACATTAATTTCCACATGATCGGTTGATTCAACGAGCTGTTTTCTTTTTTTAATTCAAGGTGGAGTGACATTCATCGAGTCGATTCCACGAAACACGTCAGGAAAAATTCTTCGTGTGAAGCTCAAGGAGTTACACGGAAAATAAATAATCGTGATTATAAGGAAAATTAAATATGTACAGTTTAAGGACACATCGAATGGTTCACCATCGAAGACTTCGACCGATTTTTACATGGCTCATTAGGCTAATTTTATCTTGTGATGTAAGTAAATAAATGTAAAGAACAACCAAAAAGTTAAGAATTATTTTTAAAAAGACATGTTTTTTGGCACCGAGAGAAAAGATACATAAATTGGTGATGAATTGGGGGGGGGGGGGGGGGGGAGGATTATTTGTCATTTTCTGTTTTCAATTCCCGCGTCCTTCGACGAATAAAGTGTACGTCTTGAGGATTATCGCGAGGATTTTCCGTCCTAAGAAACTCGTCGAAATAACTTTTTAGCCCGAGTTAACGGTCGACGTTACGGGCGTGCGAGAGACCGAGCCACGGGTATCAGAGTTTAAGACGCGTTCTTTTCTTGTCTTTCTCTTTTTATGAATTTAATCCGTTTTCCGTTATCGCTCGTATCTCTCGTGTTCTCACTGGTACCCTGAACGTGGAAGGAACTAGCCGTGGCCTATGTACGAACGTGCGAGAAACCGTGTGGAAAAAGGAACGAAACGCGAGGAAAAAGAACGAAAGAAAAAAAAAGAAACAGCAAAAAAAAAACAGCGCGAGAAGCAAAAAGGCGGAACGAAAGAGGGACTAGCATGTTGGAGGCAGGAGATGCTGATGCCGGTGTAAAGAAGAGATGAAAAATCCCTCAAGCCAAAAAGAAAGAGGCTCGGCGAGCTCTTGTCGCGTACGCTGACGTCGCCCTTAGCATACACACTGCCTGACCGAGAATTTCCCTTTTGCGCGGAAAATGTTTTTTCTCCTATGGACTATGCTTCGCGCAGTGGAAGAGAGAGAAAAACACGAAACATAAATAATCGAGAAAAATGAGAATAAAATTCACAGAGATTGACGCACGAAAGATTACATTTTCCCTTAAATTACAAAAAAAGTAACTTTTTATAAAAAGCTGTTTTTATAGAAATATATTTATATTTATATTTTTATAGAAAAGTATAAATTTTCTTATTGATTTAAAAAACATAGAAAATATTATTAAAAAATTAGATCGTTTACGCTAATATTATGTGATAAATGTAAAACAGAGCGAGAGCTTTTGTCTCTGTGTTGTACCGTTAAAAACCAACAATCGGCAATATTGAGATTTCAAAATTTACGCTAAACGTGATAAAAAAAATAAGAAATCTCTGAAAGTTGTTCCCTTTCACAGAATTTAGCGTGCATTTCCCGTATAACAGATCGAGAAAACCACATGAGAAAAGCTAACGCAAGCACGGTACGCGCTTCCGACACCGAGAGATAGAAAATACGAACCACAATGATAAACAAAACAAAAAAATTGAAAAAAATACAGATGAAATAAAACCGAAAATATCGCATGGAGGATGGATGTAATAGTGAGTATTCTCTGACAAGGTACATTTATATATGTATATACGCGCTCTAGTGGAAAAATAGAAAACCTGCGGTGAAAAGATACGGGAGGGTTGCAGAAAAACAAGGAGAAAATAGTGTGTGAGAGAGAGAGAGAAAGAGAAAGAGAGATGGAAAATGAGAAAACGAGACGACGTGTATACCTCGAGGGAAAAACGAGAACGCAGGATACGAATGAAGGGACAGGAAAAAAATGTGAAAGCTGCGAGGAGTAGGGAACAACAGGACAAAAACCATATATGGGCAAACGAAAATCAAAATCGAAAAACAAAAAACGCTTCTCTTCTTATTTTTAATGCGAAGAAATTTTCAATCTGATTATTATTAATTTGCGAAGATATCATACGGTGCCGTGTCACCAAGGGATAATTAGTTTAGCCTGACGACCTGATAACGTCGCAAGGCTGACTCTGTACATACAAATAGCTATCTATATCTTTATCTATGTATATATATGTATATATTAATACTCTATATAGATGTATATTAAAGTAGAGCACGTGACGAGGCAAGGAAGCTTGAAGAAAGTAAATTGCCAGCCTATCAACTGCCTTTAATTAGTTTGCGGTCGTGGCATGAGATGGTAAGTGGCGGGGGCAAACCGAGAGGGGGGGGGGGGGGGGTGGACGTCGATGCTTTCAGTGGTTTAAAACGCGGACGAGAAATTAACTTTTAAATTTACGTCAAAACGACATCGAGTTGACTTTGACTATATCGCGTAACTCTTCATAGTATCAAGAACCTTATGGCTCGTTTGGCGAGTCAATCATGATGAAAAATAGATTTTATCGGTGACGAGGGAACGACGTGTCTCGCGTTATTTTCGTTGTACGACATATCTATATATTTATATGAGATAAGAAAAATAATTGAAAAATCGAAACATTCGAGAAGTAGTAAGGGAATTATTAATTTTACGGGCTATTAATTTACTTTGATGATTTTTTTGTTCGATTTTTGAAGGAAGAATGAATACAGTTTTTTTATGATAACAATAATTATAGTAATGATAAGGTTAATAATCTTTCTTTTTTAATATTGAGTTAAAATTTGATATTTCCTATTTGTACACCGACGAATTAATTTGCTCGACCTCTATTCTCCCTCCTAGTGTACATCAATTATTTTTCTCGCGTCGAAGGAGGAAGAGGCAAAAAAGTCGCGATGAAAAAAAAATGAAGAAAATAAGAAACACCTGGTGAGCCCATTGGTTTAATTAAATTTTAAAACAGAACGGTATAAAATTGCTCCGGGGGATATAATAGAGTGTACCAGAGCGTTACACACGGCGCGTGGCGAGGAAGGACGAGGAATAAGAGGGTGAGAGAGAGACAGAGGGAGAGGGAGGGTGTATATACAAAATGTTCACGAGCTTTTCCCGTTCATGCGGAGGCGGCGAGTTTTCTTAACTCGAGTTTGCATCTTTTCTTCTTTCTTACTTGCTTTTCTTTTTCTCTTCTTTTTTTTATCTGATCAATGAACGTGGTGGACTTTGAGCCGAGGCGAGAAAAGTTCCCTGTTCGAATAATAATGAAGGTAATAAGAATAAGAGGAAGACGGGATGAGAGGAACGAAGAAGAAGCGGCAGAGAGAGTGAGAGAGAGAAAAGAAAACGAGTGGCATAAAGAGTCGAAGTGATGTAGAAGAAAAAAGAAACAGTTTCGCGAGAATACGAGAAGCTCATGGGTCATAGCGGAAGCTGGGTAGGGGGATGGGAGCGTGGGCGTTCGCATAATAAAATCATTTCTCCGGAAAATGGAAAGTGCCAGATTTCCTCGCATACTGAGGACGAGGCAGAGAGAGAGACAGAGACGGAGGGTAAAGTTAAAAAACATTCGCGAGATGGCGCTTGATTATTTTGTACTTCCGGTGTGCTTAAGATTGTACTTCCGCTTACGCGATAATGTATTATAAATACGCGCAGATTATTGCGGCCGTAAGCTTCGCATCCACGAACAGTCACCGTTGAATTTTCGCTCTAACCAATGTTAATTATTATTTAATTAGACTTATAAAACAGGCACCAGGCTACTTTTCTTAAACCGACAATATTGTCTTATTTTTATAATTCATAAGACAATTATTTAAAAAAATATACAAGATTTTCAACCCTTATGCAACAGAGCACAATGGTAGATTAAGATTTTCCCTTATTTTTCATTACTGTATAAATGAAAAATTGTCGAGGTAGCCTTGGCAATAAATCGAGATCGAGCAACTGTATACCAGTCAGAAAGGTAAACTCATTTCTGATACGGTATGTCATTATCAGGATGGAGGACGTACCAGGGTGGTTTCCGGCTTTGAACTTTGATCGCCTGACTATGACGGCAAAGGGAGATTAACTTTGGATTAGTCGTTACGAAAGGACTCGGAGATTCTTTCATATTTGAATGAAAGTAATAATAATAATAATAATAATAATAATAGTAATAATAATACTAATAATACTAATAATTAAAAATGAATTAATCGTGAACTTTTATTCGTGTTAAATTCCAATATATCGACGTTCATAAATTGTTAACAAAATATTATCCAATAATTGTTTCCAGCGTTTGGACAAAGCTTACGATCCTTTTTCCCATCCCGTTTTTCGAAATTTTTCATTCCAAGCTTAAACTCCATTGAACGAATATTCCAGCTCACTTGAAACAAAAATAAACGTTAAAGTGCCTCCACCCCCCCCCCCCCCCTCCCTCACTCCTCGTCACCCCTCGAGAATTGCGAAAAATGCTGCGAAATAAAAAATTTGGTAAATTCAAAAAGTTGATTGGTACATTCGCTCGAATACTTCGACGACGTCTGTGTACGCACCAACGACGCGGCGCTATTGCGAAAAAAACTGAAACGCGCCGCGTTTCAACTGCGGAAAATTGGAATACAATAAAGACCGAGGAGGTCCGTGCGATCGTACGAGAGTTCTCTCCGGCACAGGCGGAGACATAAAAAAACGTTCCAATTAAAAAAATATTTCAACCCACCTCCTCGCAATGACTCGCTCCTCTCGTATTTTTCGCTTTCATATCTCGCAGTCGTCACTGACGCGTGATGCGTTTCATTCTGTGTGACAATTTTTTTGTTTGTTTCTTTTCTTCCGCTCACATAAGCACACACATGCTATATGTAACTATATATATATATATATATATATATATATATATATATATATATATATATAACTCGTCATCAATTCTCTCCGTTTCAGCCTCTCCAATATATCGTCGCATTTTTCACTAGTTGCGAGCTCAGCATTAAATCGCGTTTTTGACGTGCACTCGACCGATATTTACAGGCCGGAGCCTGTGGAATTTTGACCGTGCCGCGTAGTTCAAACGCTATTAATCGGTAACTTCGAGTATTGTCGATAAAAGAATTATACGACACGAGGCGGTGTCCATATTGTTTGCGGGGAAAGTATTCTTTCGTCGATTTTTTATATTTTTTATATTTTACGCGAGGAGGGAAAACTCGGGCCCGTAGTTTAATTTAACGACACGAGGCGAGTCAGACTGACTTAATGAAGGAAAAAAAACATTTAATAACCCGTATCAATCTTGATATTGTGAAACGGTCGATAGAAATATTTATCGATTTTATCGATCGTATCGAATTTTTTCTATAAACTTGGCGATATTTAAAATGGCTTAGCCTGTATATACGCGTATACGTATGGATCGTGTCACAATTTTTGTCAGTGGTCCGCGTATCGAGAATCTCGCGGTTTTCTTTATCACTCCCCGAGTGATAAAAGTTTCGAAATACGCTTGAAAAAATTTGGTATTCGGTTCGATCCTCTTTATAGCGACGATCGTAGTAAAAAGTTCGCGCGTTCTTCGTCGATATTTAAATTTATCCGACGATCTTTCGAATATCTCGTTTTTGTCTTCCTTTTTATTTACGGACAATTTATTTTATAAGAAAAACAAATAAAATATTATTTACAATTTAACTCTTAATTATTCAATGTATTTTTAATTCTCTTCATTGCTCGCCATCCTCCCTTATTTATCCATACGTATCGGCTCTTCGTCCTTTCCCTAGAGAATATCGTCGTATAGTAAACCCAACACTTTTGCCGTTAGTATATCTCTCTCTCGTATACTTTAGAGGTATATGTGGTGTGCGGGAGGGGGGGGGGGGGTTGAAGGAGGGGGAGTATATTTTCTCAGTCGCACAAAAGCTGCGACGCCGAGCGCGACCCAGACTCACCCCCTCCCTTCCATCCTCTTCGTCGCCTTTCTCCCCCATCCACCCCTTAACGGTCGAGCTATATATCTCGCCCACCCTGTCGCACTCGGCCATCAGATCCAGTATCCCTCGCGTCGAGGTATGAGAGAGCGCGACGAGTTGGAGTGGGGGTGGTTCGCTGTAGAGGTGAAGAGGGAGAGGGGGTAAGTGCAGCGCGCCACACAACGCGCTGGCTACACCCACGAGTGGCAGAGCCAACGTCGCTGAGAGCCCCGAAGATTTCAGTCGTCCGCGCACCCTCTAACGGAGAGGGTGGCTTATATTCCCGGTCTGATAAAGAGGAAAAAAGAAACGAGAGAAAAACAAATGTTCCTACTCGTTTCTAAAACGAAATTTTACGATTGACGCAAGTAACTCGTTGAATTAAACTTTTCTATAAAGGCAGTAAAGATTGATCGATACGTCGAGCTAGTGACACGGTCGATGAATACGAATTTGTTTAAGCCACTTTTGTGGAATGATCGGTGTGTTTTTCTCGAGACGATTAAAATATTAAAAGTTTTACGTCAACGGGACGCGACGAGGCACGAGAATCGTCGATTTCTTCGCCGTACGTTTTTCATCGCCGTCGCATGTGAGTTTGAAAAAAAAACATTTTCACACGTATTTCACTAAAATCACGATACGAATCTTGAGTACGATCGAACATTTATTGTTCCACACGAGAACGATTGTTTCGCACGATTTTTAAATAAAACACGAGAGATTTTCCAAGATTTTCTTGGATATTTTTGTTCCGGTAAACTGTTTTTTCTAGAGAGAATAAAAATATTTTCAGGATTCGAAATGAAAGGAAAAAATATACATGTATATAAAAAACGATAAAAAAATGATAATACACGGAGGAATAATATGGAGGATGCGAAACCGCGGAAAACGTAGTGATGACTGCAGAGTCGTTCTCACGCTTTTCTCCTTTCTCGTATCTGTCGCGCGTGACGTTCGTACAGACACGTGTCCGAAATACACACCGACCCAACGCTGCCGACGTACTTGCTCTCTCTCTCTCTATATATATATACCTACACATGTGTCGAGAACTCTCTCGGCTCTGGTGTCATAAAAATGTGAAAACTAAAGGGGTAGGTGGTAAGGGGTGAGGGGAATAATGTATGCTCAACGAACACGATCACAATGGATATTATGATCCGGAAAAACTTTTTTTCCCCTGTTACCAGTTTCCTTTTTACTTTTATGCTCAATAAAATCGAAGCACGAAGTAGTTATCAGATAATGAATAAAAATATTAACGATATATTTAATCGTCGATTAAATCGCGATATATTGATCGAGAAGAAAAGCGAAATCGAATTTTGTACTGTGCGATAAATTTTATAGAAAAGTTTGTCAGAAGTCATTTAAGCTACGTCAGATTACATAATGAAAAAAAGTGACTACGAGATCGTTCAAATATTTTTACATCGACGGAAATATACTCGTATATAGAAGACTTTTTTCTTCTCGTATTTGTCGAATCGATAAACGTCGATAATTCATCGACGTAAAAATTTGCAAAAGGAGAAAAATCTTCGCGAGAAGCAATTTCTTCTTTTTCCAAGCACGAACTTGAAATCGAAATTGCTTTATGCGCTCAAGGCACGATAGAGCGAGAGAATGCGATAACCAAATCCGGAGTTGATATTGAATATTTCGTTTCTTTTTTTTTTCTTCGCTATTTGTTTTTCACCCTGGAAAACTTATCTCCGCGCGGTTCTCGTGAATTTCGATATCTCTCGTATTCATGAAAATTGGATTCGCGGAGGGTCGGAATATATGGTGGGGAGGGGGATAGGGGGTGTATATAGTCGCGGGAAACCTTCAGCATTAAAAAATGATATTATACGTACATATATATGTACGTAGATAAATAAGCATATATATAACGCCACATCAGCCACCCGTAAAAAATCACGAGGTTTTCGGGCTTCTTAATTTTTTCTTCGATCATCGATATTCTCTCGGGTGCGATTGAACGCATTTACAATTCTAAAACTAAACTGAATATCTACAGTTTTTTTTCATCTTTTTTTATTGAGGGGATGAAAAAAGATATTTGTATGAAAAAGATACAAATATATTTATTCATAAAAGTATCAATAACAATAATGTGCAATAAACAATGTTAATTATACTGATTAATGTATATTACAGAAATGTTCATATTTTACCTAAATATATATATATATATATATATATATATATATATAAATGTATGTATGTACGTGTCAATATGACCATTTACCCTGCAGCAAGAATTAAATCACTCCATCCATCAACTTCCAGATTTACGACCGTTGCGAAAAAAACGCCCCACCAATTGGAGCGTTAGCAATAAAAAAAAAGAAAAACTAAAATAAATGCAAAAAAATGCTTACTCAGGACATGACAAGCACGATCATATTCGTGTTCGATGGATTCGATTATAAATGAGAAAAAAAGTAAATGAAAAATAAAAATGGAGCGTAAGGGCACGAGTCTATGGTAATTTTTTTTCACGACAGAAATACAGAGAGGCAGAGAGAGAAAGAGAGAGAGAAAGAGAGAGAGAGAGAGAGAGAGAGAGAGAGAAAGAGAGAAAGAGAGAGAGAGAGAGAGAGAGAGAGAGAGAGAGAGAGAGAGAGAGAGAGAGAGAGAGAGAGAGAGAGAGAGAGAGAGAGAGAGAGAGAGAGAGAGAGAGAGAGGGCGAGAGAGAGAGAGAGAGAGAGAAGAGGGCGGGAGTGAAACGATCCTTCGATTTACGTTTTTCTCTATATATAGATAGCCCGTAGTCCGCGAATGGTCGCGTCGAAACGATAAAGCTCGATCGTAAAGTTGCCTCCGTCGTGGCAGCTTTTTTGCTTCTTTCTTCGCGAGCGTGACGGATCTTTGTATATAAGACGTTCTCTTTCCTCTTCCTCCTTTTCTTTCTGTTCCTTATACCCGAGTTCTTGGGCGATGGAACAGCGTCGAGACAGCTCTCAGGAAAAAATTCGATTTTTCTTTCAAGAATGTCCTAGCGCCACGATTTATATTTCGACTTCAAGCTAAAGTCACGGAGTCGTTCGAATTCCGAGAGTAGCCATTGCCTCGTAACGGCTAAGATCAAGGAATGGCTACCGCACCGAAGTGGCTAAAATTACAGAAGAAACTCGGATCCCGGGATGGCGGCTAATGTCCCGGAGGGCTGAAGTAACGGAGAGGATAGTCTTGGACCACGTAGAATTCCAGAGACCTAGAGCCCGTAGAGGCGTTATATTAACGGAGTGGCTATGGTTCCGAAAACCTAGAATCCCGGGTGCTAGCGTCCCGGACTAATAAAAGAAAAGGAAAAATAATTTGAATCTTTTTTGATACTTTTTGGTTTGCAATTTTTTAGTTATGAATATATATATATATCGTATATTATTTTTTTAAGTCGCAGATAATAATTACTCGTATCATTTCATGCGATCTCGAGCGAGTTAATGGAGAATACATGGAAAAAAAAGAAAACAGTTTTACTCGACGCCATATACTTTCTCGTTATTTCTCGTTCTTCTTACTCATCCTCACGATATTCTCATTGTTTGCATAGATGAGGTAAGCTGCTTCGCGAAATAAGCTCTTCGTGCGTAACCTTGCAAAGAGGCTTTTCCTCTAAGACAGAGATACGTCGAGTGGAAGAGCTTGCGAGCATCGCAGAGAAGGAAAGAGATAGATAGAGAGAGAGAGAGAGACAATTGCTCACCGCGCCATTCCTATCTCACAGAGTGCACATTGTTGATGCGTTTGCCGGCAGGATATTGGTAAAAAAAGAAGAGAGAAACTTCCTATCCTTGCAAATTCGTATCTCCATTAAACGTAAAAATAAGAATTAATTAATCATTCGAGAAACGTCAAAAAAGTTCCCATTTTGTTTTTGCTCGATCGTGAAAAATAATTATAAATAACCGGATCCGCTCTAGAAAGAAACATGAAAAACAAAAAACGAGCAAAAGAAAAAATGGTCTACTTTTGCAACTCGGTGTTCAAATACGCCGGTGACTTTGCGAAAATAACATACCCCCTACTTTTTTCCCATGTCCTTGTTCTCCCATGTTTACTCGTCGTTTGCGTACACACAACAAAAGCAGGCAAAGCACGAAAGCAGGTACGAGCACGGAGAAAAATAATAATAAAAAAAAAACAGAACAAAAAAAGAACGAAATATATGTATTCGAGGGAAGGAAAAGAAAAAAAACGAAAACTAGTTTTCGCGCTGCATCGAGTAAAACTTGTACCGAGGACGTTGTTGGTGGTGGCGGTGCAGGGAAAGGAGAGGGGGAAGGGGTGCTACGGCGAAGAGTCTGCTTTCACTCCGTCGAGCGTGAGAGGGGAGCAACGCGCGTGTTTACCCCTTTTAGCGTCGAGTGCACTGAGAGGGATGAAAAACAGGACCGAGAGGGTAAGGAACATGTGGACTATGAGCTAGTGTCGAGAGGGGGTAAGGGGCTTAGATAATGCGAAGTACCTAGATGTTTTCTCTCTCTCTCTCTCTCTCTTACACACTCTCTTTTCCGGAAGCTCGGGTCTTGTAACCTCTCCTTATCTTTCTCTATCTACGAAAGCCCTTCTTGAATCACTTTGTTCCCTGGATTGTAACGAGCTCACCACGAGGTATGTGCTCTCGGAACACTCCCGATTAGAAACCTAACCCTTTTCACCTTCCTGCCTCTCGTTGTGTTTAGAAAACATACTTTCGAGAATTTTCTCTCTTATCCATTTTTTTCTCTCTCACATACAATACTATATTATAAACAAATTCATGATAAATACATACGAACGTGACAATCATTTTTACTTAAGAATAATTATATTATACGTGAAATGAACAAAAATATTCAAGTTATATGGTTTTAAATAGAAAAAAATATTTTGTAATCATTCCAGGGAGTTTATATTTTCGTATATATTTATATAAAAAGAAAAGAAAAAAATACCATTGTACATACGCAACCAATCACGTCCCGGGCACACTTTATGTACTTATACACACGCGTGAGAGACGAGGCTTTCGAACTAAATGCGAAGTAATCTTATATTAGCATAATCTCTCGCGGATGAGAGAAGCTTTCCTCCTCCCTCGCCCCTACCGCGCCACTCCCTTACCCTCTCGTTTTCGGTTTCCGACTACTCTTCTCTTCTTCACTCGGGTACATCGCGATCGGTACGGCGTTTCGTCCCAGCAGGTCACGTTTTAGCTTGAGGAAAAACAAGAGCCCCTCTCACTCACTCTCGCTCTCTCGGTCTTTCGCTCTCTCGATCCTTTCGATTACATATTCCACGGGATTCTACGGTAAATTTACCCCGAAATCGGACGAACATCTCGGGGAGTTTCAACTTCGGGGCTATATTTAACCCGAACAAGTTCTCCTCCGTTATATATTCGTGAGATATATATGAGCATATCGAACGAGAAAAAAAACGAGAAAAAGAACCAAGTCAATTCATCAACTTCGGCTTAATCCATCCTTTATTTATGGTAGAGACGCGCATTTGAACGTGAATTATTTCAGAGCTCCGGGCATCTATATAGACACACCTCATCAGTTCACATACCAGAATATTGGACCTATGGACGTTGATGAGAAAACGTGGAGAATTCCTTTTTTTCTTCTTTTTTTTGCATTTTTTACAAAACACTTTGCGCAAGCTCCTCCTAACGCCGATTTTTCTTTTATAAAAATAACGGTTTCTTTTATATTCGCGAGAAGAACTCGTATAAAGAGTAGCTTTCAATTTTTCCAAATGAATGGATAGTTTTATAATCGTTGAATATTGTAATAACGCATACGGAAATAGAGAGAAATTTTGTTTTCGCGATACGAACATTTAAATTTTATCGCAACGAAAAAAATGGCATTGATGAAATATACTCCCTTACCGACGCAAATATTGGTGGAAGCGATATTGAATAAAAAGAAAAAACATTCATGAGAGAGCACGGGAAAGTGCCGCCAGCGATTTTAAAAAATGTCTGACCACACGTGGATTTTACTACTTGAGAGAATACTGCACCAGTTTTGCCAGCCACCCGGTGGTCAAAGAGACGAATTCTAAATCGATGATGCATGCAATTAAGCGAACTGGAAGTGCACATATATGCCGGGATATGTATATCGATAATATACAAAATTGAACATCACGTATTTTCGGTAAATAGAGTTAATAAACATTAACGAACGCGGTTCGCGGAAAGTACCGAGTTACCAGTCTGTTTTTCTCTCGATATCGATCCGTTTCGATTAAATATCGATTCGATATTCAAATTAAAATGATTGCGCATGATACCTTGCAGAAATAAACATGGAAAACTATCTTCGGAAATAACGACGCAAAATTTTATTTTCGAGTTAAGAAATTTTTGCAAATTTTTCCTCTTCGTGACGTTTCTCCAAATGTCACCACATATATATCCGATAACTTTACGAATCTGTTAATTCTACAGAGGTAGCGCAATGATTTCGAGGCCGAGTAATTAAAACCATATACACACCATATACTCGTAGTCACATCTGTGCCGACTCGTCGAAAATTGTCGTTATTTCATTCTCGTGGAGAGAAGAGGAGGAGAGGGATGAAATGGTACGGGGTGGCTGGCGGCAGAAACTAGAATGAAGATGAAATAATTTACGATAATCGTTTTAACCGACCGAAGAAAGGACGTACGTTATCCCTCCGTCCGGCTTTATCTTGTCCCGCTTCAAGTTCTCTTCTCACGTATATGTATACGTAATATATAGGTATATAGCGATATAACGTATATATCAACCCCCTATAGTTCCCAACCCTCTCGTACTACAGCCCCCAGTGTTTCACCGTATATAGCGCGACACTTGTCGCCATATATATATATATATAGAAATACACGCATATACATATAGATATATAGGAAAGTCTCGTGTTTCCTGAGCCACCGTCGTCTCATCGTGTATCTCGTCTGCAACGTGTGCACGGTAATTTCGACCCCCGATAGGCTTAGGCAACGTTTACAAACCTAAGACTCGTGTAAATTATTCGCCAAGCTTAATAGAGCCGAGTATAATATGCAATGTGTACGCGAGGATGTACGACGTGGTGTACATATAGGCTCGGTATACAATGAGAAATGGGACAGTTGACGAGAAAATAACAATAGACGATTATGTCAACTGACCTGATTTTCTCGATGAATAAATAGGACGAAGAAAAAACAAGGCACGACACGTATTAATTCTCTTAATATTTAAATACATCATTGAAAACATTTCTTGTTTCATATTACAAAATAAAATAATCGAACCATAGTTTGTTCTTTATTTGAGAAAAATAATTCAAGAAGTTTTATCGCTGCTGCCTCATTCGCCAAGAATTTCGTTCACTCGATCTGGTTTTTAGCCTCAAGAGTAATAGCTATAAAATACAATTGCCTCCGAAATTTCTCGACTAGTAGAAATTTCCACATCGTAAATACCGACACGAATAAATACGTTAAAGCAATGGGTTAATGCATGAGCTTAGCTCTCTCTGACGCTGTCTCCGTCGCTCTCTCTCTCTCTCTCTCACAGACACCCTAACTCTCTCTGTCTTTCGGGCACTCGCTCGCTGGATGCACTCTCACGTTTAATGGGTAATGATCTGCGAGTCCAATTTGCACGAGCAACCTTTCTCGATTTCATATGGCTCGAACACAGAGAGAGGTTAATACTGGTATCGCGTTGGTTCCCATATAGAAACCGACCTGTATATACACTAATACAATAGCTATATATATATGTGGGTGTGTGTGTGCGTGTGTGTGTGTGTGTGTGTGTGTGTGTACGTATCGAAGCAACGAAGTGAGTGGAACGTGTACACGAGACGCGTGGATAAAGCCGGAGCTCGTATCTTCATCAAAAGCCTCATGGGAGGCCAGAGAGTTTCGATCAATTCGTACCTTCAGACCCAAGTTGCGTTCTATAGCTCTAATGAAATTCAAACCTTACCAGACATCGAATAATATTA
The DNA here is from genome assembly GCA_964017225.1 of Netelia inedita. Taxonomy (NCBI): domain Eukaryota; kingdom Metazoa; phylum Arthropoda; class Insecta; order Hymenoptera; family Ichneumonidae; genus Netelia; species Netelia inedita. Next base: position 6,170,956 of record OZ024923.1, read on the forward strand.
ATCTGTGATTTGACTCCGATCTGTATCTTGACAAAAATTATCGTGACCCGACGCTCATACATTCTTATATGTGTATCTATTCACGAACAATACATACAATACAGGAAAAATGTAATTCATTAATTTTTCTTTTTTATAATGAAACACGCACGAGAAATTATTGAAAATCGAATTAATTATGAATTTCGAGCGTCATGAACGCAATATATAATATAGGATAGATGAGGACGAACGTAAAAAAAATTGCTGGCCTAGCAGCACCATTTCCCAGGCGGCATATACCGGATGGACGATTTTTTTCCCCAATTAAATTCCAATAATCTCTAATTATTCGCAGTATGGAGCAACATACCCCAATTACCAGAGTCGAGAGAGTGAGAGTTAAAAAAAACGATATTTTCATCGAGTTCAGCACTCACCAGACCATATATTCGTAATTATATTTCATCGTCGAGGGGATTCGGTCGAGGAATGAAAAATAAAAATATATATAATAAAAAAAAAGAATAAAAAAATTGGGCAAAGTAAAGAGAAACCGAGGACGAAACTTTGATATCGTGGTTTTGGAGGAGCGAGCAGGAACGGCGAGGGATGTTGTTACGTCGCCATGGGACCGTGACAGCAGGAAAAACTAACCGAGTTTGTACAGCCCCGTTGTCGCACCGGTGGTGTTCGAACGGTCCGGTTAGTTTCACGACTGTGCAATTCGTCTTGGTTTGTGTCTGATCACTAATTTACCGTAACTACTGCACTCGCCCCGAGGGCCTCCCGGGGATCGTGACGTTAATAAATATTTCTAAAAAAATATCGGGCAAATGACAATTATTTCACGCTAAGTAACAAATTTAACTGAAATTTATCTCGATGTATACATTTTTTAATAAATTATTGAATCTAATTACGTCCTACAATTTTTTGGCTCAGCCATTGTTTTATTTTTTTCGCAATTTATTTTTTAAATATTTTCTATAGACGTCTCGATAATTCTTTCTCGCTCTTTTATTTTGTCAAAAATTAATTTTCAGTGATTTTTTGCGCGATACTTTGCGTCCGACCGAGAACTTACTGCAACAACTGGGATTTTACTCCCGAGCATTCTCGTGAATTGTGAAACTGCTTGGCTCGTTTCGAGTATACGCGACGTCGTGTGTATGGCAGCGTGGCGTTTCTCTAACTGTATTTCTAGTACGATACCAGTTGGCCTCGGGCACAAAGTGCTCCCGTAGCAACGCTCAGAACGAGAAACTTGTCTGACCATGCACCGACGTTTCTACTGGGGTGCACTACTACAACTGCGATTTCACTTCCACCGGACTGCGCACGAAGTATAATATTTTCTCGAGCTTGCCCGTTCGTATGCTCTCGTACTATGTAAGCTACGTAACTGTATGTATACCTAAAAATGCAACGTACAATGAAAACTCGCAGCTCTAATTAAAACCGGTAATAGTCCTCGCTCGTTGCTTCGAAATCGACGTTGCGGAAGTTTTTTTGTTATTTTTTAACCGTCTCGTATATCTGTAAAAAGTGAAGTACATTTTTCGAATATCTCGTTACAACAATATAAACTATTATTATTGCTGGATAATTACTGTTTTTTTTATAACGAAAATGAAAATTCGTGCGGAACTTTTACTTCGATAAAAATGGTTCATACGAAATAATCCGACGTAGAATTTGTTCAAAAATGAAATATTTCACATTTGGGCCGATTTTTTTCACCCGCTTACTAGATTGCTTTTTTCTCTTTTTGGGCTACTCAAAGTTTCTGGCCAATTGTTACGAGCGAAGGATAAAGCAGCTAAAAAGAAAAAAACGTTTTCGTTCTCGTATGAAATGACAACGTGCTTTCTCTCTCTCTCTCTCTCTATCTATCTCTCTCTCTCCATCTATGTGCGAATATCCATTCGTCGAAATTAAAAGGTCTCACGGTCTCAAAAGGGAGCAAGCTCGGCTGTTTCATAAGCTTTCGCGCTCTATACACCCCCGTATTATTGTTCGAAGGGCCTTTTCGTGCTCGGGCGAAACGAGAGATCAGGAAAGAATGTTGGAAAAATTACCACGCCCCATTTTTGCTTCCTCATAAAGAAACCTTTTTTCCCCATTCAGAGTCCCACGACGCTTCTATTTTTGTACTCAATGGCGTTCACGTTTGTGACGTCCCTTTGAGAAATATCTAACGAGCCTTTTCATTTTCGCGCGATAAAACAAAAATCACAAAGGGCATGAAAATGACAAAACATCGAGAGTGATCGGACGAAAGAAAATTTTTATTTTTTTTATTTTACAGACCCCCTAAATAATTGAAAAAATGCTTCAACAAAAAAAAACAGAAACAAACAAAGAAAATAAAAGAAATCGCAATTCTACCCGAAACCAATTGAATTAATCTAGTAAAGCCGGAAGACGAAGAGACGTCGTTTGCCATTGTAATTCGTGTCTCGTCGTTAGAAACGGAGAGAGAGAAACGTTAACGATGCTGTACTCAGGATGAAAAACGTTCGTATGTGTTACAGAAAGAGAAAGAGAGAGAGAGAGAGAAAGGGAGAGTGTGCGAGTGAGGGAGATTCGTGGAAAACGTATAACGCGCATTTCTCTCGACCGCAGAGCGCTCCAGAGTCATTCGCCTCACCCCCCCCCCCCCTCCTTCTGCCCCTATCTCGGTCAGAACGAGGAGGAAGCGAAGAAACGTTTCAAAGGGATGAGCGCGAGAATTGCGAGAAGTCCGGGGGTTTGACACGGAGAAAATAGTCGGGAGGTAGAGAATGGAGGATCGAGGGGGAGGGAAAAGAGATGAGCACTGATTATAAGCCGGAGTGCCACAGCTATTATTTAATCCACCTAGCGGTCTACGGTCTTCGCTGTCATCCGTCAGACTCCGGGCGTTGAATTTTTCAAGCGAGAGAAAATAATAAAAAAAAAATTAAAAATGTCCGATTCCGGTTCTCGTGCGTCGAGACTTTCCGGCTCGACTACGTCGAAACGGAGAAAGCAAGAAAAAGAAGAAAAGCAAATTAAAAAAAAAACAGGCACATACTCGCACGAGAATGTGTGCAGGACGATTTCTTTTTTAATTAATTTCAAAGTCTCGCCGTTGGAAAACGCACCCTCGTCATCCTCTCGTTGACTCTTCTCACGGGCTACGAGACGGAGCGAAAACTCCACGGCAGAATTAACGGACTTTTAATTCGACGTCTATTCGGGCTCTTTCCTTCGCAAAGCTGACGGAAGAACTTTATAAATTGTCGGTGATGAGAGAAAGAAGGAAAAAGGAGAGAAAGAGTAGTTGCCGTGTAAAATCGAGCAGGCAACCTTTTACTTAATCCTTTTTTTTCCCTGTCCCCATCGATGATGAGGGATGAACTTTTTTTCTCGCTGAAAATTGCGGTTAAATTCCAGGGGAAAACCATTCTCAAGCCTCGAAGTTCCAGCGTCCATTTTTCATACCTCGTCCTGTTATCGTCATCAATATTTTTTATTTTCATTTTTTTCCTTCTATTTAATTGCAATTTTTCGATCGAACGATTTTTAACTCTATTTTTATTATATCGATTTCCATTTTTCTTCTTCTTTTTTGATTAAATTTTTCGATAAATATTTATTTAATTATCATTAATCAAATTGGGATTGATCTAAGGAGATATTTGAATGAAAAAAAAGAAAATCTCGTTACTTATTCCATAGTTACGCGCTCATTCTCATAACACCTTTCACGTCCGTCCGGCGTGAGTTACGAAGGCGAGGAATGAGAGAAAGTGAAGACGGGGTGGGAGTAAGACGAGGCTCGCGAACTCCGGTAATTCTCGTAAACCACTTTTAGTAGGTTTTCTCGTGCGCAAATTTTCCCGACCGGCACTCACCGGGGCTCTCTCACGTCCTTTGTACTCATTCCCGCGTGCAAAAGTACAGCACTTATGCCCCAAGAGAGCCGACGGGGTGAGAGAGAAAGAGTCTGACCGCGAACGGGGTGAGGTCGCAAACGGATCGATGAAGAAAGCGAAGAAAAATGTTGAACCCTCGCACGCGCACGTAGACAGAGCCACGTGCTTTTTTTTCCTTTCCAAACCCACCTCGGAGCAAGAAGATCGATCTCTTGATCCTCCGACATATATTTGGTTAAATAATTCAGCCCTTCTCACCGCGATCCATCACACCCCAGTCGCTCTTCCATCCCTTTTTCGGGGAATCGGATCTTCCCTCGGTGACGAATTATTCGCGACTGCCTACAATCCTGCGGATTTTTTTCTATTTTTTCTTTTTTGCCTCTTCGTCCTTTTTTTTAACGCGCCGAAATCCTGACGGATTGAGGACAAGAGCTACTTGGAAATTGAAAAGTAACATACAAATTCAAAGTCCTGACGAAAAAAAGCAGGCGGAGGAGGCGAAGGATACGATAGAAATACTCGAGGACTCGGAGCACTGATGCGAATCGCAGGATTTCGGGGAGATTATGGGACAGATTTTTACGAGATTTGTCTTTACGTACGAGGTACGAAAGTTACGCGTCACCAGCAACACGTGGCGACAAAATCGTAATAAATCTCGTCGCGTTTTATTTTTTAATTTTTCATACGTTCGTTGAAGGACAAATATCAATTAAAATTTTGTTTAATTCTTTTAAACATAAATTTCTTAATTTTGCAATAATAACAAAAAAACTGTGGAAATACAACTAAAAATTTACAATTGATATTTTGGCGTTAAGATACGTTTGGGTAGCAAAATTTCGAAACGTCCATCGGACATTATACGCGAGAGGGTAAGCGAGATAGAATTCGTGGCATCTGAAATTCCCCGACGAAACTTTTGTCTTATCCGAAAGAGCTAATCCCCGGTTGACCTCATTGCTTCCGCGAGGGGATTCACGAGGTGGCATTAGCCCTCGAGTGACGATCCGGTCGCTAAATTTTCATCCCTCACTTTTCCCACGGGCGAGGCTTGACACGAGCGTGGGAGTCTTGAGGAAAATTTCACGCCCGCTTCTCGTTCATGATATCCACGAGAGAGGATGAGAGATCAAAGCGACCGGGAATCCTCTTTCTCTCTCTCTCTCCCTCTCTCTCTCTCTCTCTCTTTCACTCCCTCCATATCTCTCTTTCACTGTGGTAGATAGATCTGGTGATGCGAAGAGAGAGAGAGAGAGAGAGAGAGAGAGAGAGAGAGAGAGAGAGAAGATAATAACAAACGTAACAGGTTGGAGCTCTCTCTATGTGTTCGTTGCTGCAAGCCCGAGAGATCCTCGTTTACCTCTCGATGAAAATTCGAGAGCATGCTATACATTAACTTTGTCAATTAATTAATATACAGCGTGTCCCCCCTGGCTTGATTAATCTCCGAATTTAATTATAATTCTCCGTGTGCAACTGACACGTTCGTCGGATCATATTCTAGTTAGGATAATGAGATCTTTGACATGTGAATGAACTCAATAATCGTCGATTTTCAAATGGCGAGAAAATTAGAGTCTCGCTGTCGATGCTAACTTTTTTCCAAAAACGTGACACAATGTTTTTAATTTCCTAGCTGTCACAACACTTTGTGAATCGTACAAACGAATTAAAAATTTTAACGAATAAATTTTTGTCTGAAAAAACAAAAAATTAACGGTATTTTTTAATTTTTTGTATGTATCAGCAAATCGCGTACAATTTATAACTTTGTCGTGCGGATTCCTAGGTAAGTTTTCATTTATTTTTTGAACGAAGATTTTTCATGAAAAAATATCATCGCGTCGGTGTTTTCTTTGGGTTTGATATTTTTCTCGGTTCTCCCGGGCACGATTTTGTGGCAACGCGAGCACCGTGGAAAAATAGAGCATCGGAGCATAAAAGCGCATCGAGAAAGAGCCGCTGGATTTTGCCGTGCCTTCAACGGAATCTCCTCTTTTTCACCCCCTCCCCCATCCCCCTTCACCCTTACATCGTGTGCAATATTAACGTTGCGGAGTATGTACCGGCGGCATACAGATATACTACGTACCCTATGTATGTATATATCGTACCCTGTACACACCTCGTACTGTGCTGGAAAACCCCCGGCCACAATAACCTCTATTGTCGGCCGGCAAAGTAGTTTCCGATATCGCCCGATAAATTCAAATACCCGGAGCAACCGCGATGCTGTCTCGTTTTTGTCCTCTCTCGCTCCCTCTCATTCTCTCTTTTGCTCGAGGATGGAACACACAGACACATCCAACACGTATTTGCGGCGACAGAAAATCGTTAAGGATGTCGGAGAAGAGAGAAATAGAGAGAGGGAGAAAGGGGGTTGAAAGAATGAAAGCACGTGAGGATGAGCGAGCGACCACGAGGACGAGTCTATATTGAAAATATTTAGCGAGCAAAAAAACTCATAACTTTTATCATATCACTTTCCGTATCCATAAGCAGTATTAATCGTAACGATCAAAACAAATTCGATAATTAAAAAATATTAATAATATATTGATAAGTCGATAAAATAATCAAATAAAGAAAAAATTCACGTGCCTCAGGCATCTCCAAACGGGACATCGAAATCTCGCAACTGGGACGAGAGACTAATTAGTCGAAAACACTGGCGGTCCTCGCATTCGATCGGTTACACGCTGACCGCGAGAGCTCCGAAGTAGAAACGGTTCGTGCAGGTCAGACATGCTCTGTCCGCCTCTCGTGTTTGCTGCAACGCGTCAAACTTGGCTGCTCTCGAGCGTAACTTGACATTGATAAAGGGCTCCCCGAGTGAAGAAGCGATATCACTAATTCCACGCGCCAACGCTCAGCTCCGGTAGTTTATGTATTTATATATATATATATTTACGTAATTTGTACATACGTATGTTGGAACTAGGCGAGAAAATCGTTGGCGCGGCTTATCACAACTAGCGGCTTGTCGTACTTTCGTTCCTCTGCCTCTCTCGGGATCAAGAATGAGAGTGTGTTCCTCTGCCTCTCTCGGGATCAAGAATGAGAGTGTTTGGACCAAAGCTGTATATATGGGGCGTTCCTTCTCGAACCGGCCATTTTTGTTTCGCTTTCTCCTTTTTTTTATCGGGAATCCATGATCCGTGCTGTGCTAGATTTTCTTTGACGAGTCGAATTCATTTTCTTTTTGTCCAAGTCTATAAATTTTCAAGACCTATAAAAATGTATTAAATAATTTCATTAATTAATTAATACGCGTATAAATAAATGCATTCTTTTTTTTTTGAAAGAATGCATTTATTTAAGTAGCTCGATAAAATGACGCGATAAACGTGAACTAGATCGATGTAACAGGGGAGTATGGCTGACTGGTCCTAGAATTCATCGTATATACTTGTGCATTACAATAGTACGATGTCCTATAACGAGAGTTGGGATTGTACATTCCACGGGTGCTCGTGCACTTCGTCAAGAGAGACTTGAAATCCTCCCTCTCGCTCCCTCGGTCTTCCTACTGTCTGCTCATACATCATGACGCCCTGCACTCAAGTGCCGCGTATATATATATATATATATATATATATATATATATATATATATATATATATATATATATATATATATATATATATGGGATGTTCACAGCCAACTTTCCTGAGCAGAAACTTTCGTACTTGTGGGTAGGATATTGAGCCAGTTTGTGGCTGGGGGAGAGATACATTGTATATAGTGATCAGCAGGAGAGACACAGCAAAAGAGAATGAGAAAAAAATGTACGCTGTCAGTTTGAAATTTTTTGTCGCCCAATCATCTCGCCGTACCCTCGACGGTTGTATCGTCATAATTTTTTTTCCCTGAGATATTAGGGCTATTCGAGACAGCATATTGCATTTTTATTTCATTCATGGTAAATGGTTGTTCGATATGAAACTGCGACAGGTGTATAAATGAAAATATATCAATGATTGTCATATTAAAAAAAATATAAGTATACATATTTTTTAATACATTATATTTTAAGGGAGCGGTGAAGAAATGGATAAAGATTCTAACGTTCTTCTTTGTAAACGAAAAAATAATCGATAAGAATTTAATTTTTTTTCGTAAAGCCGCGATCGAATAAATATTGCGTTATTGCACACTCGGCAAAATTACGAGGGCCAACGTTTTCTCTCCCCTCTAAGAAATTTTTATTTATTTATGAAACCGATTGAACACTTTCTATACTCACATTTATTTCAGATGCTCGATGAGATAAGAAGATAAAAAGTTATTTCGCTTCGGAAGCTTTTCAGATATATGGAATACATCGAAGTCCCGAGGGACCATAGAATTCCATAAAAAGGATAAAGGGGCAATAACGAAACTATGGCTTTTGTGGTATACTCAACGATTCACGTATATATGTACGAAAAAAAAGAGGGGAAAAGAATGAAACGTTTTTCAAGCCTCTTTTTGCGCATTTTGGTCTGCCGGAAACACGACTAACGGTCAGGATATCTCACTCACGATAGGGAGGATAAACTGGTAATTGAAGAAAGACGAAAATCCTACCACAAAGTCCCTTCGGGACATTGTATGTGCTCCTACTTTTCTTCCTCTCACGGTTCTCGATATATTTTCTTTCCCCATCGTATCTATTTCTTCATCTTTCTCTCCGCAAAGGTAAATATATATATGTATATACGAACAGCTTCCAGAATTCTCGAGATTGAAAATTCTTGGAGGTAGACAGGTAGCCCGACGCATATAGTAATACGTGCGAGAGCCGCGCAGTAGATCCGGCTGTGGCAGGTCAGACAGCATACTCGCGCGGCAAACCCCGCGAGCGATCTTCTCTATCGTAAAGTAGAATGCGTACGACGCGAAAATGCATTGTTTGAACCCGAAAACAACAAAATTCTCAAAAAGCTAAAAACAAAAAATATTAATAAAAGTAAAAATATGAGATATAGAAATATTTTTGAAAAATCGTCATTAATAAGTACGAAAAAACATCATTATTATAATTATATGAATAATGTAAATCGATCGAGCGACCAACTATTGTATACGAGGAATATATTTTGACGCTCGACAGGCGACCCGTGTCTTCTTAAAGTGCGTCAAAGTTTTTGTTACTCGCTATTTGGCAAACATTTGTTTTCGTTGGACTAAAGACTCGATCCAGTGCGAGAGAGTTGACGTACGTAGCTCTCGTTGAGATATAGGTGACGCGTCAAGATGATCGAGTAAAGTGCAAGGTTGAGTGCAAAGTTGTCGGACAGAACGTACGTGGTGGCTGGAATAGGGAAGGATTGGAAGGGCTCACCCCCTCTCACTTCTTCCACTACTTCTCTCCCTCTCTCTCTCTCTCTCTCTTTCTTTCTTATATCCAGCGAGTACGACGACACATACAAACGTCGAGATAGTTCAACCGGAAGCTTTTATGGTAGCGTCGAACTTCCTGAAACTCCGTTTTATTTTAGATTCTTTTCGTGGTGTCGATCGAAGACGAGTGAGAGAAAGAGAGAAGGAACATCGAAGGTGCTGGCATACATATATATATAGCGTGTAGATGCCAGAAGTACATCCGTCCGTATGTCTGAACACTCGTTCGATTCTTGAAGCTATTTCAGCCACGAGACTTATTGGAATCGAGAGAACGCTGACTCTCTATCTCTCTGTATACACGATTTACTCCTATCGCGCGAGAGAGAGAGAGAGAGAGAGAGAGAGATACAGACTCGATGTTAAATTTATACGTGTCATGAAGAGTCGAATGGAATATTTTTGCTCTGTTCCTCTCCTATTCACAATGGACGACATTGCCATGACGATGAGGGACGTCGACACAATTTTTTTCATCCATCGGAGTTCAATATTTTATTTATCGACGTCGCATCGTCGTACGTCAATCGTTTTGGCACTATCGCGAGTATCTCTTCTAATCGGTGACGTTGGTCCATTGGCATCGATAATTTTCTAATCACATCGATAATTTTCTAATGATATCGTTAATGCCCTATTGACATAGTTGATGTTCTATTCGCGCGTTACAATATTTTCTGTTGTACGTGCGAAACGAAACGCCAATGTTAGTATAGACGGTGTCGACAGTTTGATTAATTACTATATCAAAATACATTTCCAACAATCAACGGAAGTGTAATATTTGATTGAGTGGTTGTCCGATGTCACGAGTAGCATACGCGAATAGTCAGACTCTCTACCCAAGCCTGACATTGTTTCCATAACGAGAGAACGTCTCACAGGCACGATAGCTGATATCAAGTCCATGAGGATTATTATTATCCTTCGGTGCAGCTGTCTCTCGTTTAGACGCATCTTCCCTCGTCTCTCTCTCTCTCTCTCTCTCACTCACTCACTCTGTTACTCACACTCCCACTCACTCTCTCGTTGTCTCCCGTTCATCCTGTCAGACAACAAACCTCCCTTGAGCTTCCAACCCAGGGCGTATTATGTACAACATCGGAGACAGAAGGATCAAGCTCGAGTTACGATTGAGCCTGCAGCGCTCGTAAGGTTATACAAGCAATGGCCAGTTCTGGAGGACACCAGTTACAACGTACTATGAAAACTTGCTCATTCATTGAACCAATCTTAATTTTTTGAATTACTTTTATTCTGTATTTTACTTTCAATTAGATTTTTTAAAACCATTAAACTTGAAGAAACATTATGCATAAATAAAAATTATTAATACATTTTGAAAATACGAATTTTGAAAGACATATAAATAACTAATAATATATATTTGATTCCTTAATCAATATTGGAAAAAACAAATAGCAAATGAATCATGGGTTTTTCATTCCGAAAGGATCTTCGAGGATTTATCTAACCCAAGAAATTATTGCTTATGTCGTCGTGAGATGGCGTTCGAAGCGTTCAAAAAGCTCTTGAACTCGCCAAGAAAAAAATTAATAACTTTGTATGGAGTGGGCTGATGGCTTCGAAGAGTGGTTGGCCCTGTGGCCCGCGTTTATAAGGAAGTAGAAAGTGGACCGAGGACGAGAAAGCGTCTGGAGGAGACATCGCGACGAATCTCGAAGTTGGCAAATAGAAGATTACTTCCAAAGACGCAAGGCTCTCTCTCTCTCTCTCTCTCTCTCTCTCTCTCTCTCTATATATATATATATATATATATATATATATATATATATATGTATACATAAAATATTAAAAATTGTGGCAGAAACTTCCGGTCTCCATGCAAGCTTTTTCGTATCGCTGGAACGATACGTGCTATATACATATAGCTAGATATCAGCAGATTATTATAGTACGCGCGTTCGTATTTTCCGCGAGTACAAAAATAAAAACGTAACGGGGGTGATTTTTTTTAAGTTCGCCACCCTCGCTCGGATTTCGTGCTACGAGTGGTATTTTCGAGTACGCTGCTTCGTACAGATATACACGCACGAATACCGTACGAGTCCGCAGTCTCGTTTTGCCCGTACATCGATACGAATAACGAGAAGTGGTAAGCCTTGTTGAATTAATGACGATTGCCGCTAATGACCATGCGCAATTAGCGAAACGAGAGAGCAGTCTCGCTAATGGAGAGAAATCTGGCTGTCTCGATGTGATCCTGACTCGATTCGGAACGCTCGAACTAACGAGTAGAAAGGCTCGTGTACGTGTGTGGCTTTGAATAATTAAAGAAGAAAAATAGAAAAACAAAAATATAAAATATAAAAAAAATTCATCGATCGAAGAAGAGAAGAAGAGCGCAGAGAGATAAAGAGAGAGAGAGAGAGAAAGAGAGAGGGTCATACGAGGGATGGTCGAGACCTCTGAAAGTCGGATGATTCACCGTGTCACACGAGAAAGAGAGCGCTCATTACAGAACGAGTCTCATTAGAATAGAAAGAAGAATTTTTGTTCTCTGCTTGTTTTCTTTTCTCTCTCTCTCTCTCTCTCTCTCTCTCTCTTCTACCCAACTTTTTTTCATCCCCATCGCGAGACCGTCGAGAGTTTCTTTTTCTTCGAGTACTTTTTTCGTCTCTTGGCTGGATGCTTCGCGGACCTGGAAAATGTGCAAGAGAGCTTTGAAACTGCTGAAACTAAAACGCCGTCTTCCATTAAGAAAGGATCTCTCGCTCTCTCTCTCTCTCTCTCTCGCTTTCTGTGAGAGAGTACAACGCTTGTAAACAATTTTTTAACGATCACATCATAAACAAAAAAAAGGATCATAAAAAAATTCTAACACTGACGAGAAAGACCATGCGACGCCGTGCGATTTTTTTTTAAATCTCGAACAACCTTGAAAATATCTGCTCTTTTACGATAACAAACGCGGGTGTAATGGTGAGAGATAAAACTTTCGAAAAAAAGACCGTTACAAAATGTAAAAAAAAAGAAAAGAAAAAAACATAGTTTCAATATACAAAAGTACGCGCTATAGTCGTTGCCTTTCGTCCCTCGTTTTATCGATAATTGCTCGCGGACACGGTATGAAATCTAAGTAAGGCAGGGTGAAAAAAATATAGGGGCAACGGCGTATAACCGTAGAAGACGATAAAATTAAATCGTTCCTGTTGCGTTCGTCTCGACTCGCGAGATAGTTAAAGGAAAAGCCGCGAGTACTCCGGAAGCTTTATTCCCGTCATATAACCGCGGTGAATCACATTTATATCGTTCACTATGAAAACTACCTCGGAGCGCGTTGTTGGCCAGGTGGAGTTTGCTCGACCAACACTTTATAACTCGTTCTCGAGGCTTCGTCGTCATTAATTCAGCGTTTAAACGATCAAATTCGAATATTAATACGATCAAGGATTAATAAAAATAAATAAAAAATAATCATTTCGTTCATAAATACGGTTTTTTTTCAAAAATTTTTGAGTTAATCCGAGTTTCTGGATTTTTAGCAAAAAATTACCCGTGCTGCGAGAGTTACGATATCAGCGTAATAACACGACACTCGTCAAGTGACTTTACGTGTGTGCAGCGGTGATAAGATCGAAAAACTGAATATCTCCGTAAATTGCAGTATATCGAGATTATAATGGCGATATCCGTGTTGCGCAGAAAATTTCCGATTCCGTAACCTCCAATTGAAGCATTTTTGGACAAAATTTTTTTTTAACCCTGGTTAGGTGCCGATGTCGATATTCGTGATTTACTTTTCTGACTTTGTGGGGTCCGGAGGGGGACAAAATTTTTTGTTTTCCAAAAACACTTTGTTGGGTCATTTCGGAATCGTAAATTTCCCGCGCAACACGAATATGATGATTTAAAGACGATCTGGAGCAAAAAAAAAAATTGCCCCCACTCTGGAGCATTTTTTTCACATGACCCACCCTATGGGTCCTCAAAATCGCGATTTTCCAAGTGCCGCTATGGTCACGAAAATTAAGCTATCCGGATGTTCCATGGCTCATTCTTCGCGTCTCGGCGATCTCTTTAAAAAGTTATTCGTCTAATTTTCTGTCGGACCAACGAGAACGGAGATACAGAATCGCGAAAAGTCGATTTTTGGAGGTTTCGCGATACCCATCGAAATCGGTGACATCATATCCTGGTGAATCTTAATTGTTTCTCAAGCTCTGAGGGTCTATGTCGATCGTAAATTGCCCGTACAGCAAGAGAATCATAGTTTCGTTTTCGATTTTTCAGAATTTATCGACCTCAAGTGGCAAAATCGTGGTGGGTTTGGGTTTGAGTTTGAGTTTGCCAAGTGGGTAAATCGAGAGAGCACGAAGCGTCAGAAGAGATAAAAAGGAAACATTCCGTAGCCCAGATGAGAGCGACGCGCCAGATGACTCCATGCTTTTTCCACTGTGAGAACGCATTGGTCGAAAAAAATGGTCGGAGTGTATGGTTGAGCCGAGGAATGGAGGGGCGGGGGCAGTAGTAACGGCCGTGCATCAGTAGGTACACCAAGAGGAGAGATCCGTCTGCTGACCGTACCGTCGCCTTCCACTCGATACGGCCTGCGAAAAAGGTTTCGAAAAATCGCTCGCTCTTTCTCTCTGTCTCTCTACCTCTCTTCTACCCTTGGTACATCATTTATCTCTTTGTATGTACGAGTACACATGCGTCCATGTATATATATATATATATATATATATAAATATATATGTGTGTTTTTGGGGGATGAAGGAGAGTGTGGCGCGACGAAAAATAGCATTTTTTTCCGAGGCGAGGCCTGGTCGGCACTCACACTGGCCACGGGGTGGGAGGGGGAGGCGAAAGAGTCCGCCTGGTAACGAAAAATGCTATCTCATCCAGCATCGCCCGAGGGAGAACGAGAAGCGACGAAAAAAAAGAGTATAGAAACCGTCCGTACATAGCTATATATTTGTTACGCGAACGTGAACACGAGCCTTCTCTCTCTCGCTCTTTCTCTCTCTATGCTTCGCTTCAGATAAATTGTACACTAGTGTATGAGAATGTTTCTTTTTATGTGCAGATGTGTATATACATACATATGCCTCGGAGAAAAAACATATTTTTTGGGGGGTGAATTCGATGGAAGTTTTCGAGTTGTTGCGAAAGTCTTGGGAAATTTCGTGATCGAGAAGGAAACTAAACATCGTTACGAAGAGTCGTAAAAAGTGGATGAACAAAAAAAGAACAATTCTCGATTTTTATCTAGCAAAAAAATTATCAAATAGTGTAAAATTTGTCCAATCTTACGAACAAAAAATGAAAAAATAATGTTTTCTAGCACATATACTCGCGTAATAATGTGTGCAACTTCCTCAGGGAGTTCTCGATCAGCGAAGTTTCGAACATGCAACGCGAGCGTTGCGAATGTATTCTTAATTTTTCTCCCGAGACCTCTCGCGGAGGATCTTCGAATTTCCAGTGCACGAAGATTTGGCGAAAAAAAAAGAAAAAGATATTGCCCTTCCGCAAAAGGCTTGAAAAATTTGTTCTGACCCCTGGGATATTCCCCGGGGATCAGAGACTTTTCACGAGCTTTTTGGACGTGCATGTATATATATATATATATATATACATATGTGTGTATAAAGCTCAAGACCCCTCGAGAATCTGGCGGAAAGTTTTGAAATTTAGGTACGGCGCCTGCGGGACTCATCTCGAGGTTCGCCAAGCCGAGCATCTGCGCGAGCCTCCGGTGGACGGGCAGGAAAGACTCTTGCTAATATTTCATAATGGTCGAATCTTCGCGCTGTCCCTCTCGACAAAAAATTGCCTCGAACCGTATTCTTCCAGAAAACTTTCACGTATATAGATATGTAAATATACTTTAACGCCGCCCTCTCGTTTATACACTTTGACAGTAATTGAAACGTATCTACGTGCTCCACTAACGCGTTCTTCGCTAACTTTTCTCACTTTTCTCACGTATCTTCTTTTCTCTTTTTTTTATGTTTTCTTTTTTGCAAATTTTTTCGCATTCTCTGGAAAATATAAAATACCTCGTTCGTATCTATACACGACTCTCGCTGGAAGAATTCTATAGGTCAACGATCTATCATATCACCTTGCTTCCCACGCTTTATTCTTCTTGCTTAATACCCAACGGGGCGATATAAAAAGTAACGCCTGAAAAAGAACGTGCGATAAAAAATGGCCGACTGGAAAAATTGGTCGTTAAAGAACGATGAAAATAAATGTTTAATTTTAAATCGAATAACGTCGAGGGAAATTTTTCGCAAATTATGAGGGAAGTTCAACGATAGCTTCGCGCTTACGTACAACGCGTAACGTTCTGTGTCAATTGGTGATTTAAAAAACAAAATATTAATAATAATAACGTGAATATAACGATCGCGATAACGATAAGAATAATGAGAAAATTTGGGATCAAACTTAGTGTTATTATTTTCATTATCATCATATTTTTCGAATTTGTATGCGTTTATCTCTCTTTCTCTATTTCTCTCTCTCTCTCTCTCTCTCTCTCTCTATTCCTCTCAATTTCTCTCACTCATTGTTAAGAGAGTTTCCAAGAGTTTCGACAACGTTGAAGGCTACCAGGGGCGTCGAGGCGAGTCGTGGCGGTTGAGTGAAAACGGAAGTTGGCACTCGCAGCGAATGCTGAGGATGAGAATTTCTCGCCTCGCTGCTGTAGAGACTAAACGAACATATATATACGTATACATATATAAAACTAGACGATGAAGCGACTCATTTTCGCTTCCTCCTTGCGACTTCCGGTTCTCTCCGTTCCCCGTTACTACTTTCCTGTACAACGCGGTTGGCCCGTCCCTGACGTCACTAGCGCCCGGGCACTGGAATGTACTAAGCCGCGAGATGGCGCCACCGGTAGGTAGCTGCATCAACGGGCAAACTTCGGCTTTAAATTGCCTCGTGAAAGGCTCGTTTAGCTCTTATCCAACGGGTCAACGTTGCGCAACGAGCGTGAGAGAGAACGAGAGTACGGGGGATGGAACGAAGAGAGCAATAAAGGCGCATGAAACCAGGAAAATACAGCCGAGGAGAGCGAACGATGCGAAGCAATAACAGAGGGCGCGTAGCGCGACGACGAAAACAGCGCGGGTGGGTAGGTGGGGATACGAGGGGGTAAGCGCTCAGAGGTCGCTAGTCCCGGTTAAAATGGAGAAAAGGTCGCGCGCAGAGACGCACAGAATGCGAAGAACATTCACAAGAGAGAATGGAGGATAATGGAGAGAGCGAGCAAGCGAAGAATGGAAAGAAAGGGGAGCGCGAGAGAGCGAGCTAGCGAGAGGTGTCGGGAAAGGGAAATACCCTTTTGAATATCAGAGCCAATTTGGCGAGCAATTGAACGAACCAGAGGAGGCGATGAAACGAGGCAAAATATATACAGGATGACAAAAAAAGAGCATCGAACCAGGGGGAGGGGGATGTTTTTTTCCATTTAAGAAAAAAGTTAAATCGAGATTCTAAATTGCAAGATTGTTCATTTATTTATCGATACTACATTTTCCTAGCGTTTTCCAATTTCACATATAAATTTCTTTGCTTACAAATTCATAACTTACACAAATTTTAACGAATGTGTAAAAAACATTATTTATCCGCGAATTTCGAATTGTCAACTTTTTACTTTTGTTCATCCGTTGTTACTAAGATATTTTATTCTCGAACGAAAATACATATGTCAAAGAAATTCATCCGCGTGCCACAATATTGTTATTTTGCCTTGCAAATGTATCAGGCAAAAAAAAGAGCAATTTTTCTTTTTATTGTCATTTTCTAACGAAAGACGTAGACAAAATTTGCACATATTTGAATAGTGGCCCCGTACTCGTGGGCGATAGTTCACCAGACGTAAATTTATTTTGGTTATTTCTTCGACCCCTCTCGCATTCGAACTCAACGGTACGTAATAATAAAAAATATTTTTCTCATGCACGAGCGAATAATCTGAATGCGCCCGGGTCCATCTTGCGAGTTGAAAAACTTGCACCCCGGGGAATTCGTGCCGATGAGATGCGTGCGCTGACTCGCCGTATATAATACGCCTCGAGAAAGTTTCATTTTTTTTCATCCCCTCCTTCAAACTTCTTCGAGGCTTTTTCTAGAAAAGTTTCACGAGAGAAAAGCTCGCGCGAGAGACAGAGAAGGAACGTGAGAGAAATAATACGAGTCAGCGCACGGTCAATTAAACTTTTTACCTTAACATTATACCTACCCTCGAAAAAAACGTAGGCTCGGGGCACGATTTACACTGCACTCGCTCGCTGCAAAATGAAGAATTCAAGAAAAGAAAGAAAAAAAACGCGAACGAAGAAGAAAAAAATATCTCCCTCTCGCTGACCCCCTTGTACCTCGTCTCGTTTCTTCTCCCTTCACTCGGATCGAAGGGCATATATCTCCTGATATGATGATAAAAAAAGAGCACGCCCCTCCTCACTGTTATCGCCATCCCCCTCGTGAACAAGAATTACTGGCTCTGTTTGCGTATACATAGCGGGTGTCCAATTTCACAAGGGTTGAATAATATACGGGGTGTCCTATGTCAACTACCACGACGAAGGGCCGAAAGGTCGAAGGGAGAATGGAAACAAATAAAAAGGAAATGAAAAGGATAATATATCCGGATGGTCGTGGTGCGATGTGGGCGAAGGTGGATGAAAATCTCTCCCCTCATAAAATACAGCTATATACACACACAGCCGATCCAATTACGTAAGCCTTAATTAATTATCCCGAGGGTATAGCGGTACGTTGTCTATTAGTCGGAAAAAGCGAGGCAAGCCTGTATCAGACATCGAGCCTTCGTACTCACGTTCTCGCGAGTCAATCTCTCGTTGCAGAGCGTGAATAAGGGTGGAAAATATCGTACGAATGTTTCGCCTAGTCTCTCTCACGCGCTCATTATTTCACGCTAATTATTTTCAGAAGCTTCCTCGGAAACCTTGTGTTTTTCCCAAAGGGTGGTCGCTCGCTCTCCTACTTTTCCCTACGACCTGGACTTTGAAATAACCCGAAAGTTAACCCCGCCACTGGCATGAAGCTCTCGCTTCATTGCAAATCGCTTTTAAAAAGTGTACGAAGTGGAATGCATCTCCAACTTTTACTCGCTCTTTACGCAGATAACTTTTCAGCTTTTTTGTTTGTTAATTTCTCATCGAAAACTTTCGTATTACTCGCAATTAACGAGAGACTCGCCCTTAAATTTCCTAATTTCGAAAAGATTTTTTTTCACTTACGAAAAAATTTTGAAAATTAGATTTTTTGGAGCTAGAAATTCGTTGTTTTCTCATTGCGTTTGTAAGAAGAAGAAGAAAACACATTGACGATTTCAATCTGGAGTGAATCGCGCGCTATTTCTTCTCATGGGAGGAAGAGAAAAAAAACGTACGTGAGTCGGAGGCAAAAAAAGGAAAACAGGGAGTGAAAGAAGGTAACTTTTAGTCATTCGGTGGACCCTGGAGAAAACAGCCACGGGTTAACTCTTGTTGTTTTTTTTCTTCTTCTTCTTCTTCTTCTCGACGTTACTGGTGCTACCACGAGGACGGACGTACGGTCTTATAGTTGCTCCTATCGTCGGTATGTATGTACTGTCGAGAGGAAGAGGTTACCTCGCTACATACAGGACGGGCATCACGAAAACAGATGTATATACATACGTACCAATATATATATATATATATATAGAGAGAGAGAGAGAAAGAGAGAGAGAGCGCGAGGGAAAGAGGGTGAGAGGTTTAGAGGGTTAGAGGGAGGGGATGAAACGTTGGTGGATTTCTTCCGAGCGACTAGCCTCTGATTCCAAGGGAATTACTCGCGCCAGTGGTTACGGATCCCGTAGAGTTCGCTCTCGCCTATATAGATACCGTTATACGCCATCGCACGTTTCACGGCTAAGCTCTTGATTGGCGAAAAATCAATGCTCTCTCGGCCCAAAGAGGAATTTGCGCGGCACCCGAGCATTGTATAAACGGCCACACGCGAGGTCGACACCGAAATACGTAGGGTGCATTTACCACCGATTACTTATAGCTAAAAAAAAAGAAATAAAAAATAATAATAATTCTTTAAAAAAAAAACACAACAACGATTAAATGAAATAAAAAACGGAATTGACGGAATTCTTGTTTTTATTTTATTAATGTCTGTAATTAAAATAGGGGTCGCGCGATCTCTAAAGTCAGACGAGAGGACGAAAATATATGGTACGTTACGTATATAGATCGCACGTGTGTAAGGCACAAGGAAGGGGTAGCAAGAACGAGAAGAAAGGGGTGAGGGGGGTTCATTATTGGAAAAGCATCAGGTCGCATATTCGAAGAAGCAAAAGCGACCTCCACTCTTCTTGCCATCCTCTAATTTCTCAGTGTCTGTTGTGCTCTTCTTTTTATTATTTTTTTTATCTCTTTTCAACCACCTCCTCCCCCCCCCCTCCATTCCTTGTTCCGTTTGTCGTTAACGTGCGTACACGAGATTCTCGTACTATTTCGTTTGATCTTTTTTCATGAATTAAAGTTGCATAAATTTTGAACCAAAAGAGAGAGAAGAAGAAACGTGACATTGCCCAAATTTTTCCACCGACTCATTTTCTTTGATTCTCGAGGGTCTGATAATTTTCGCACCTAATATATATTTTATACATATATACGTATATATATATATATATATATATATATATATATACATATACATATATATACATATACATATATATATATATATATATATATATATATATATTAGGTGGATACCGTGGGGTGAAAGTCTTGCAGCCGGTGTCACACGGGCGGCGAGTTGTAACTGGGTCAGCGACATATATCAAATCAAACGAGACTGTGATTCCTAACTCTCGCCCTCTCTCACCCACTCCTGAACGTATGCGACCACGTATACCTTGGAGTGGACGAACTCCACCCCTCGAACTTATCATGGGTAATCCGAGTCGGCGCAATTTAACTCGTCATTCGTAAATCTTACAATTTTCAACGTTAAATTCTCATCAACATTCCCATGATTTCAAAGTGGAAAAAGGAAAGAAATCTTCTCCGTTTGCCCCGAGAACGGGAAAATGTGAAATAATAAAATCATGTAATTAGAGAAAAAGATTCGTTTTACACCCGGACGTAAGACATTATAGCTCGTATCTGTCTCACGTAGAAAGCCCTCGAAGTACACGTCGTTCAGGGTGATCGTAGCACTGATTTTACGAAGTCCCATCAACGTGCCCATCGAGGAATTCGCTCGGAAATTTCCTATATCCTTTGCAAATGAACTCTGTGCATAGGAGCTATGTCTATATAATATACATTATATATATATATATATATATATATATATATATATATATATATATATATATATATATATATATATATATATATATATACCTATATATGTATACATATATACAAAGCTTTCGAACAGCTCGAACGTTTACGATTATTTTCAGGACACCCCGTATACTCGAGAGGTTTTTCCCATTGGAACGAGAGACACCCGATATGTGTGTGTGTACGTGCGTTGCTCGACCGGACTCTCGTTATCTCCGATTACCACCAAAGTGTACTCATGGAGGGAAAGCCTCGCGAACTCGGCCCTAAACATATACATACATACATATATATATATATATATATGTATATATATATGCATATACGTACAGTACGAGACGTGAGACGGCATCGGGAAAGCCGCTCTCCCCCCTCCCTTTCGCCGGTATTTCATACGATATGGTGTATTCGGGACGGGTTCTCATGTCGGAAGCAATTTCGCGAGTGTGCATCTATCTCGCCACGACCGGGCTATATATATAAGTCATCTATATTTTCCGTCTGTGTAATACGTACTTTATGTATATATATATATAGGCGTACATAAAGGGTTCATGGTACATTCTTAACGGGTATCGGATGCTGGGCCTTATAACCCGGTGGTAACTCGGTCTCCCCCCCCCCCCACCCTCTTACTCTCTTTCCCTCTATCTTCACCAACAGGATTTATATACGACGTCTATGTATGGGGCGTTCCATGTCGAATTTTCGTCCACTTTTCAAATTATTTTTATTTATTCTCTTCTCTTTCCTATCAATATTATACGAACGTCTAAAGTGTATTGCGAATCTTTGAATTTTAAACTCAAACGTGAAATAAATATGAAAAATGTATTTAAAAAAATTGTATACAGATTTTTTGGATATTTATGAAGTTCTTTTTTTGATCTTCGGATAAATTTTGTGTTCTTTCTATATTGAGAAAAATGTGCGATCGTGGATATTTTTTTGGCACGGTGGAAAAATCAATGGTCCATTTGGTATGGAAGGTCTCGCAAGTAGTGTCGCGGTTTTGGCGGCGTTAAGTTGGAAAGTCGATATCGTCTTACGTCGGTTATAGCCCCGAGCTAACCCCCTCCCCCTTTCTCTCTCTCTCTCTCTCTCTCTCGAGCTTTTACTCGCTCCTCCCTTAAACTTCCGCCAATTCGAATCCGTAACGTGGTTCGTATATATATATATATGTAAGTATGACCGTCGAAGAGCCTCGTATTTTCCAGCTTCATTAACTTTTAATACCCGCGCAAAACACATGAAATTTAATGGATATTTCTGTCTCGATGTCCTTGGCCAGAAACGACACACCGGCTTGCTTCAACACCGGGAAAAAGCTTTCGTCCCGTTATAATCATCGTAAAGATTTGATTCATACCGAGCGAGGAGAATAAACGGAGCCAATGGCGAAACGGTCGTGGCAAAAGGTATCAAATTATATTTATCACGAGGTACGAAGGATCTTTTATTGCACGATCGGATTTCTTATCGTTAACAAAAGAATCCTACGCCAAAGTATTATTCTTAGCGAAAAAAAAGAGAAAAACTCATAAATACATTTTTCGTAACATTTTATTTTGATAAATACAATTTTTGTTTCTCGGTCATTGTTTTTTTTTAAATTTTTATTATTATTGCAAACCGCGTTGATTTCCGTTTTTCGCGTCGTATTTTCAATGTAAAAAAAACATTGCCAGAATTATCATACGGATAGAAGAAAGTAAAAAAAAAAGAGAAAAAAAGCACTCGCCATGATGGAAGTCCGTTGAATCGCAAACTGGATATCCGGGACCGTGACGCGATTGCTCTCGTGGGTTGGCTCTTGGATAGCTCCGGGACACAATCCCCGCCGCGTTCTCGCGAATGGAACAACCGATAACGCATTCAGCGTGTCGAGCGAGCTGGGGAGAGGCGAAGCAAGAGAAAGAGGGTGTGTGTGTGTGTATGTGTGTGTGTGAGAGAGAGAGAGAGAGAGAGAGAGAGAGAGAGAGAGAGAGAGAGAGAGAGAGATTGAAACACGTATATAGGAAACTTTAATCGTAGTTTACTGTACGGGACATCGTTTATATATATATATATATATACACGTGTGTACATATATTACTCGCGCTCCAGTTCTGACTTACAATTATTATTAGATACTGCAAGCGTTGCATTGTACAAAATTGTGGAGGTTGCCGCAGATAACTCTACCCGATTCGCGCGACAGTTTCGCCGATTGACGATTTCAATTCTCAACGTACCTATACCATCGAAATAATAACGTCGACGTTCCAACGATAATTTAATTATCATATAATTAATGAAGCGATCGACTATAGGCAACGCTTACGAAAATATTACCGATATAAATAAAACGTATCTGCAATATGTCAAATATATATATATATATATATATATAAATATATATAAACGAGAAGTTGGCGCAAAATGGGGGTAAGATCGTGTTATTTCAATTTATTTCACGCTTCTCGCGCAGGTTAAATTTATTCGAGGACTTTCCGGTTTTGATGTCGGGCTAAAAGTACTTCTATAAATGATATACACGATGAATGATAAAAGATGAACAAACTGTGAGAGGTAGATACGGAGACGGATGAGAGAGGGAGAGAAAACGACGAATGTCGTCCTGTCGTTTTGCATATCTCACCGTCAGAATCGTGGAATTCAAGCAGCTCGCTCTCTCTCCTGGCTAACTGAACTCAACGGGACGCTATGTTCCCTTCGAGTTGGCGTTGGAAGTAGCTCGTCGCGAATAGCACCGTACGAGTGGTGGTAGGGGGAAAACAAGAGTATGGCATTGCAGCAAATATATATATATATATATAGCACAATATAATATAGCACATTTATATATTATATATATATATGTATTTCTCTCTGGTGAGATGTTGAAGGGTGTCCGTGATGATAGGAGCGAGTACCTACTCGTGGTACTTGGTCCCTGCTCCGGTAAATTATACATTTATCTATACATATATGCGGATATTATTATATACGCGTGTATATAGTTATGTATAATATATATAGTACGAGACGGCACGTTCGCGTGCTTGAAAACGGGGTATACGTATGTGGATACGACGGGGGTGGGGGAGGTCAGTATCTCGAGTACCACACTGGTACATGTACCAAGATACGTGGTATATTATACATCGGTGTATGCGCAAAGTAAGCCCACTATATGTAGGTACGTACGCGCGCACATATTTCGTGCCTTTCTAGTACCCGAAGCCGAGTTCTCAGGTACTCCGCAGGATCTCTCTCATCGCACTTCTTTCGTTCAACGTGCACACGCATCGTGCAGACATATACCACGTGTCTTCTACTTGGGTACTCGCGTATGCATGCAAATTCACTGGCATACTTTTACCCTCGTGGCTCATGGTCTCTACTCATTCCCCGGAGCATTTTCGCAATTTACTTCGTGTTTTCTCATACACGTAACATGCATACCACTCGCCTATATATATCGTACGCACTTGTGTCTGTGAGGTATGGAACTTTATGTATACGCTCGGGGAGGTAAAGGCATCGGAGATCGGGGTGGTGAGAAGTTATGGTTAAAAGGAGAACGCTCCACCTGGCGCTAGTTTCTTTCTCGGCGTAAAATTATGTTGAATGGGTTTTTATACTCGGAGGTCATGTTTATGGTGCGATGAGCGTTTGAAATATTTAAGTGCGAACGTAGATGCGTTAGAGTGAGTTGGACGAAGTCAGGGTGGGTTGGGGTGAGTTTGATTAAGTTAAAATTGGTAGGAGTGAAGAATAGTGAGTTAGAGTTATTTGACGTGAGTTGGAACGAGTCGACATGAGTTAGAGTGAGTTAATATAAGTTAGAGTGAGTTAAAACCGGTGAGAGTGTATTTGGCCCACGCGAGGAAAAGAGGTTATTTGTTCGAACGAGCTATGGACGAGGTCGACTAATTTGTTCGGTCGACTAATCGTTTGTGTCACCCTTACTAACGTTTTTCCTTCGCGTAGTTCTCACCCTCCCTCGAAAACAGAGAGAAAGCGTGTGCGCAAATATTCTCCCACAAACAGATCTACATGGCCGCAGGCCGCCGAATGCACGTGTGCACTCGAGAGCCCCGAGCTGAAAGTTCGATGTTTAGCATATGCAGTAGATTATGGAGCCCGGAGGTCGGAGCGCGTAGCCAAGTAGCACCATAAATGCACTATGCAAATCCCACGCTCGCTCGCCTAATCGTGTACAAGTATTGTAGTCGACTAAACTGTACCGCAGTACGGTCCATGGTACCATGGGATACCAGTGCCGCATCGACTGCTTGCCGATTCAAACACGAAATCACCTTGAACGGCTTTTGTATCCTTACGGCTCTCAACCCTCGAAAACCTGAAGGGGGTGAAGTCCAACCGATTTTGCAGGAAACGCACCTGCGTAACGCGGTACAAATGCATATGCGCATTCATGCTTCGAGCAGAAACTTGAATATTTAGCATATGCGCCGGAGTACGAAGTCCGGAGGGACCCCGTGCGTTTCCAAGCAGCTGCATACATCCACGATGCAAATCTACATTGGCCTGGACTATCCGTGTGCTGTGTAGTAAACTAGACTACAGTACAGTAGAGAGATTGAGAGAGAGAGAGAGAGAGAGGGAGAGAGAAAGAGACAGAGAGGGGTAGAGACCGAGAGACAGAGAGGGTGGGTGAGAGCCTACGAAGCTGACGTCCCTGCGTCAAACATTATGCAGGCAAGCAGAGGCCACTTGAAATGCAAATGTTTGCCACGGGCGCAATTAAGGTCCTAGGCTAGGGTTTCTACTAGCCGTTCCATCGCGCTGTACCGCCTCTCGACGGCGTCATCACGTTGAAGCAGAAATCACTGCTAGGAGGTACTTCCAGCTGAGGTCAACTTCGTCTTCGACTCACGAGTGATCCAACAGCGACATGGAAGATCGGTAATCGAGACTGTTCCTGGAAGGAAGGTTCGATCATTCAAATCAACGGAGAAACACAGACAGGCACACACAATCTAGGTGCTCTCTGCTTCCTTAGCTCGAAAGAGATTCCTCGGGGCTATACGTATCCGTCGTTGAATAAATTGGCAAACGTGAGCGCGGTATTCTCCGCGCCCTTGGCTCCGCGAATGGATATGAAAAGATAAGGAATGCCAGAGCGCGTAGGAGAAAGGAGGCTAGAAAGGAAATGGAGTCGAGGCAGCATGGGAGGAGGAGGAGGAAGAAGAAGAAGAAGAAGAAGAAGAAGAAGAAGAAGCTCGTAAATTTCAAGCAAACGTATAAAGAAAGGTACGCGAGGAGATGAAGAGGAACGGGCCAATCTAGATCTTCGTGTTTCTCATCGCGATTCCGTCTCTTCCCTCGCCGACTTCTGAATTCGACTTCTCGCCTCAACCTTCGCTTCCAGACCAGCTTCTTTCGTATCATCGAACCACACCGTGTATTCATCCGCGGCAGATCCTCCTCTGTTTACTCTATTTCTTGCTTACTCCGTGCCGCGATGCAGATTGGAGGGATGCGACTATTTCCAATCCTGCAAGGATGTGCACCTCCTCCCCGACGATTCCGCCTCTGCGGATATTCTCGTCTCCCTCGAGCCAACCCCTTGTCCGCGCCCTTCATCGAACTTCCCTTATCAAAGCGCAATCAGACTGTTATTCAGACGGTTGGACGCAAGCGCCTCTGGTGGCAAAAGCAAGTATCAACCCGTTAGCTAGACTAGAGGCTGTCGCCGTATCGTCCTCGGTAACTCGTCATAGAACTTCGAGTGCACTTGGCACCTCTGCTCTTCGAAGGGATAGCCCACATTCGTCCTAAGGGCACTCGCCAAAGACGCCGAGGATGCTCGAGGTGCATCGGTTCAGATTGCCGATTCTTCGATGTGGAAAGTGGGCTCCCCTGTGCCGGTTGGTCGACGATCGTTCGCGAATGCTTCAATGTTTGAAAGACCTGACTGAGTGGAATTTCCAAGCGCGCGGTGCTCACTTCGAGGGCGGGAAAATGATCGATGCAGGTGGGAATCGAAGAGAGAAATGCATCGACGTACCGGGAGGAAACACGGAATGGCCAAGGAATTCGTGACCGTTGGAACTTGGGACGAGAGGGAAGAGATGACTACAGAAAGCAACGGCAAGGCGAATTTCCATTACAAAGACAGGCCGCTTTCGGTACTGAAGCCTTCCTCTCTCTCTCTCCCTCGCTCTCTCTCTTGCTTGCTCTCTCTATCCCTACGTTGCACCGGTGCTTCCAGACTGGATTGAGCCTCCGGGCGAACGCCACTGGAATATGTATGCTATCCCCGAGACACTTCGCAAAGAGGGAACTCTCTCTCACACGCCACTCCGCTACAGCTCTGCTTATTCTCGTTTGGTTCTGGCCACACTGTAGCTATATAACCTCCTCGCACTCGCTCCCTCTTTCGTGCGAACCGAAAGTCTCTGTATTCATCGGGACATCCGCCACTCTACGTAGATCTTTACCGAGAGAGCTCCCAGCGACCAACCACCTCGGAGCTTTCTTGCCAAGTCTCGTCGTCTTTGAGTACTTCCACAGGCCGAGTGGCCCACAGGGTGAGCACTCACCCTCTCCTCTACTCGCCCCCTTCTCTCTATCTATCTCTCCCTCTCTCTCTCTCTTTCTCTCTCTGTCTGGTCCTATTTCTCTCTGATGCCATGTTGCAACAAGAGAGAGGGACAGAAGAGAGTTGAAGACGCCAGCCAAGATCCCAGCGAATAATCCCAAGTTTCATACACAAAAGGAGAGAGCCTTTGCGACTTTCTTTCGCTCGAGGGTTATTCCTCCCTCTCGTCACTTCCTTCATGGTCCTCATTCGCCATTCAGACGTTATTCTCTTTCATATTCACTCGCTCTCATCGTCGTCGTCGTCGTCGTTTTCGTTGTTTGCCGAGGAATGAATGAACGAGAAATTGAAGAAAAAAAACGATCCTTGAGAAATTTTGCGTGTGCCACGATGTCTAACAATTGTCATACGATGAAACTTTCAGTAACGAACGACCACTTAGAGATCTTTCTACAGCGGCAGTTTATCCGAAAATAATTCAGCATTTTTCAACCGTCGTGAAAGACAGCAAAGTACATTCGATGAAATGTTGGCTTTGAGTTTAAAGGACCCAGGATACTCGAGCACCTAATTGCATCAACATTTTATTTTCGGCACGCTAATTCACTTCCTAGTTGAATGACATTATTGAATGAGCGAAGGGTCCATTTCGTCGATGAAAGAAGTGAGAGACGTTGACATTCCTATAGTTATGTATAACCTCGTCGGGAATCAAACCAGTCCTTTTGTAAACACGACACTGAAATATTCCACGCGGGGATAATGTGTCTCGAAAGTCGATATCAGTGACGGGTCACGCGAAACGCGGCGTCGAAGACAGCCCGTTGGATAAGGGTGAAAGCGTGAAACTGAACCATGGAAAATTGGCTTAGACACCCCTACTCCTTGGTTCTCTTTGTGCGTGTGTCGTTCGACGTGACACCCGGGGGGTAAGTCACATAGCATCGAATATTGGCTTCTACATATATCCAGCTATATTAATACACACACATAGACAGATATATACATATATATATATAATATATATTATATATATCCCTCGATGTGCATTTATCGAAAAGCCAATTTCGGTTGGTAAAACTTTTTGACGTAACCATTTCCCCAGTAACGTGGAGCGTACCGTATGTTCGACGGTGTTTCGCGAACCTTGAAATTGCCGCTGGCCAAAACGCTGCCGAGGGGGCTCGAATAAAGGGTGAGATAGATAGCGTTATCGGAAACACATTTTGACCAATGTAGCTTTGGTTATGGATAACGTACATTGAACGAGAATGTGGACGAACTACCCTCTAACATGCCCGGACCATTCGCGAGTCAGCATCGACGTGACCATCGTTGGAAATCCGAGTTTGAGTATCGAGATCGGGACTGTCACTCTGTATAACGAATGGCTCGTTAACTCTCGCCGACTCTTCGCCGACGTAAAATTTCACGCCTACGCGAATATTCTCTCTACGTGTTCCCGAGAATATTTCGTGTAAAGTCAGTCGCAATTTGAAAAACTAATACGATCGACCTTACACGAAATGTTCATAGACGTAAATTAATGTCACGAACGTCGAGGGCAAAATTCTCACGCGGTGTACAAAATTACGCGGTTTTACCCCCACCCCTTGCCGTGTGCAAAATATCCCTAACCCTAGGTCGGATCACTCTGCAATGGTCAGCCGCATCGTATTTACTGGCGTGTCACGGAAGTGGATTATCTGCCAATCTCTGGTTACATTCGACTAAAGGCTGCTCTCAATATGATGCATAAGCCATGGTGAGAATAGTTTTAATCGCCATACATCGTGCGATATAATACAAAAAAAAAACTTTGTTTCCAATTCGATCGAAGCCTTTACGTTATTCTTGACGAGCCAAGATTTATGTTCACCGAGTTTAGCGAAGAAAATTTGGATGGTAGACGAGCAAGAATCGTGTCGGTTGGCTCGAGGACGAACAAGAGCGACGAGGGGGATGATAATGCGAATGGAAGCGAGTACGACGTGAGTTCCCTCCTGAGGGATCACAAAAATTCCTCGGAAGTTATGATCCTTACCGATCTCGAGATTCTCAGGGTAAACTTCGATCGACTTTATCGATGTATAATTTTAAAACAATCCACGAACATAGCGTATATTTTTTTATTCCTGTACAACGTCGCAAATCGAGGCCTTCCAAGTCGGGAAAAACATCGAGCGTTTTGCGATTTCGTCGCTCGGCTATATTTTTCTAGTCTTCGTATAAAATAAATCACGCTCGATCGAGGAAAAGAAAAATTTATGGATTGATTTTTCAGTGTACGATGGGTTGCCGCAGTGTCGATGAAAAGCGAATCGGTTACGATTGCCTGATGTCGAAGACAGGAACGTTTTACACGAGGGAGAACGACGACGTCAATAGACAACTTGATGTTTTGATGAAAGGTGGGAAAAAGATACGCGGGGAATATTTGAAATGAGACGGAAATATACACGTATTTTGGATGAATTGTGGCTGAGGTTCGAGAGAAGGAGGGAGATGGGGGTTGGGATTTGTAGCCTCTCATTTCACTCGGCGAAGCCACGGGAAAATACGTATTTCTCTACCCGCGGCGTTTTCGTTCTTCGCCAACTCTGAGAAATGTGTATTTTCTTATTCTTTATTTTTCTGTCTCTCGCTACTCCTCCACCTCCTTATTCGTTCGTTCGTTCGTTCGTACGTAGTTACGAGCTTTACAAAGCAGTATAGAGAAACTGACTGTGGGCATAGCGCGTTTTCTTCTCTCTCTCTCTCTCTCTCTCTCTCTCTCTTCAGTTCTCAGTTTGCGAGCAAATACGTATTCAGAGCTGTCGACGAAATTGCTTTCGCAACGTTGAAAAACGTATATTTTCATTCGGTGACCGAGTACGTAAAATCTTACGATATCGTTTTATTCTTCCTACAGGGGTAGAAAGGGGTTGCAATTTTAATCGAGAAATCGTCGTTGATAATTTTCCATCGAAGCAATTATGCAAATGTGTATTCATTTTGAAAAAGATACGTTCGAATTACCGAATACGATTAAAACATTTTGTATAACGTTCAATAAAGAATATACGATGAGAGACGAATAGATCATACCAAGTGTTCGTTAATAATGAAAATTCGATTTCCTTTCATAATTCTACAAATTCTCGTAGTGATATCTAAACGTAATTATTATAATATAAATGTACAAATATAATGAGGAAAATCTTCTTTTCTTTCACTCTTTCTTTCTCTCTCTCTCTCTCTCTATCTATCTATCTCTCTGGCATTCTCTCGTTCACGGTAAATTACGCGGCTTCGCGTAACAGCGGTATAAAGAGTAACCCTGCAAGACCATTCTGGCTTATTCGAACAATGTTTCCTTTTCTCTCTCTCTCTCTCTCTCTCTCTCTCTCTCTCTCTCTTTCTCTCGTTGCAGAGTCCTTTACGTTTCTCGATGCAAAGAGAAACCGAGAACACAATCGAATTCATTCTTTTCTCGCTTTTCCTCTGTGCGAACACAGAGCAAGGGTTGAATAAAATATACGTATATATATACGTATATTTTACAAGAGCATGAAATCGAAAGAGAAGGAGAGAGAGAGAGAGAGAGAGAGAGAAATTGGAAAGCAGTGGGAAACGTGATGAACTTCGCTCATTGTTCTCTCTATGAGTGATTTTGTCTCTCATCCACTTCTGAGCTTTTTTTCACCGTCGAAAAAAATGGGCGTGAGATGAAAAATGTCTATCATTCCAAGTGTGAATTCGGGTTAAAAAAGGCCGATATCGCTCGACCATTGTTATCAGCGAAATACAATTTTTCGCTTATTTATTGTTTGTCCCGTTCGCGCCAATACGCGAGTTCACTAAAAATCAATGGAGATATGAAAAAATAAATAATAAAAAGATAATAAAAATAACTAAATAAACAGAAATGTGAAAAATAAAGAAAAATATTTTATTATTTTGTTTCAGGCTTCCCGGAAGCAAAAGCGACGGTACAAGTGGATACATCATCCGCAGAAACGAAGAACATTAGCTCTGCCGGGACGAGCAGCAGCAGAGGAGCACGAAAAAAGTGAGAGTTTTTGCCTCACTGGGCAAATTCACCGGTGCATGAATATTCATATTTCTTTTAATCGTTTTTCGCTCAACTTTCAAATGTAATTTTTATAACGCACTTTCCACGTATATTCCTCCTCTTCGTTCGCAGTAAAAAATGAAAAGAGATTGAATAAACAAGAAATAAATTAAAGAGTAAAGGACAGAATCGACTTTCGTCCTTGGAAGATTTGTTTTCAGTAAATTCTTATTCCCCGGTCGCAATCTCAATATTGTCATGTCTTCGTTACGTAAAAAGAACCTCGCCCATCGAGAGACAGTTGGATTACGCAAAGGGGAAAAATTGTATTCGAGTACACGTCAACCCCCGCACCCCTCGAATGTCTCGAGGACGGAAATAGCATGCACATTGTAGTACGCGTCAGTAGTCACTAATGATAATCAAGGGGATCGTGAAAAGGCTGTTAGAAGTCTCTTAATGAACGAAGTAAAAAAAAGAAAAACGAACAAGCGGAAGAAAAAACAAAATGGAACGAGAATTCGTCCCGAGAAAATGCGAAGAATATTTCACAGAGAAATATTTCGCAAATTTTTATATTCATAACGATAATAACGATATTATTAACATCAATAATAATAATTAATAGTAATAATAATAATAATACTGTTTTATATATTTATATAATTATAATTAAAATATTTTTTCGCTCGCTTTAATGTTGGTTTATGCGGCTGCCTCAGGCGTGACTCCTGGTCCGGAATACTGAGAGTTGGCAAAGCCTTGTAAATGACGGGAAATACGCTGACAATCGTTGCATTCGTGCTACGCAGGCTTTGAGGGTCGTCCTTCATCTCTGCCTCCCTCGATCTCACCATCTCTCTCTCTCTCTCTCTCCCTCCCTCTGTCACTGGCTCTGGACCGAGAGAATTGTTCGTCATCTCGTCGGTTCTCGACGTGTTAACCGTCGAGCCTGAAATTGCAGGCCAGGAAGTGACTCTCTCTCTCTCTCTCCCTCTCCCAATATATATCTGTATATATATCGTAGAAACTGCCCAAATAGCATAGGCCACATGAGCGACCACATCCCAGACACACAATCGCACATGACCACCGCCTAGAATAATTACTGCCTTCCACGTTGCTTTTAATTACTCCTCGTTATCCTCAACGCTCACAAAATGTTCATGGAAAATAGCGAACATACGTATATCGCGGTGAAAAAAAATACTGGGAATTTATGGGTTCCATCTTTTTAACAGTTTAGTTTTTTTTTATTAAATTTACAGCTATAATAAAAAAATGATGTTAAATTATTTTTCCATAGTGCACATGTGCACAAACGAAAAGTATTTCAAGAACTTCACGTGGAGAGACAGAAAAGAGAATCCCCGTCGAAGAAATACCTGCCTACAGCGCTACCGCGAGTCGAGCTAGTGGAAAAGTCAGTATTTCGTCAGACCGCCAGTAGTACGAATAGTTGCGATGCGACCGCACTGCCGTCTCCAGCCAATTAATGTTTCGACATGTCGGCAAAGTTTTCGAGGAGTTATCGAATATTTCAATAGCCGTATCAAGGCATAAATATATATTATACACACGCTTTATAGGTTTAACGGGATAAACGGCTCGCGTCATTTGAATTTAATTTTTGTCCAGTACGATGGGAAGGAAGAGTCCTGGGAGAGAGAGAGAGGTAGAAAGAGAAAATGTACAAGGTAGCCAATTAAATTTTATTCTCGTTTCGTGTGTATGTGGGGGAGCCGGATCAGCACTAATCCGAACTCGTAAACTCGCGCTCGGACACAAAAAGCACTGGCCGGAAGGGGAACAGGCGGAAGTAGGATGATGAAGGGAGGGGGAGCAATTTTCATCCCGTGAGAACCGCGAATTCAACCAGCAGAATTTTGCGAATTGTGTGTGTGTGTGTGTCCACACATTTCCATGAACTGACCATCATAAATTTATAAAAGAGCGGTATGGGATATATATGTATAGCGAGAGAGCGAGAGAAAAAGACAGATAGATAATGGATGGAGAGAGTATTCGGAATATTATGATCGTGTATTATTCACGTCCAAGAATTGCACAAATGCATTTTTCGGACAGGTTCTTTCATTCGGCGCAATTATTCCTAATGTAAGTGAAAATTCACGATTTTTCATCTCATAATTTTATAATTATAAAAATAAAAATATAATTTTGTTTTTAAAGTTTAAATCACAAATCTCAATATTCTCGATAATATCGACAACTCTCTCGTATCGTTACATTTCCCAAATTGGGTTTCTTTATTTCTTCCTTCGCCAATTCTTCGATAAAATATTCTTGTGATCACGGGGTGTCTCGTGTGCGAGCTGAAAGATTTTTACCTCGTATCACTTCCCACGTCGTATCGTCTCAGTATTATCGCGTGTATATATATAATGTATGTGAGAAAAGAGGAAAGAAACGAGTACCTACTATACGTATATATATGATACCCGTCGTTTTCCTTTTCTCAAGAGCGTCCTTCTCTTCCATATCCATACTGCGAGAGGTGGCTCACAGGTTTTCTCCGTGTAGAGACAGAGACAGCCACGCGAGAGCCCCGGGGGCTCGTTATGTCGCGAAAAATGAAGCCATTTAGTGGCGATTTCGCTTTAACGCCCGTTTGCATTTCTCAACGTGTCTCAAAGAGAAAGAGAGAGAGAGTGAGTGAGAGGGAGAGGGAGAGAAAGCTCGAGCTTTTCTTCCCATGTAATATAAGCATATAGGGTGCATTTTTCTCATCGCCTTCGTTTTCTTTTTCGTTTTCACTCTTTTCCTTCTTTGCACGTCCTAATGTTATGTATGTACATATATATATATATATATCCAATAGGTGGAGAGCATACGCCCCGGCAATTCGCCTCATCGTTCGCGGAATCCTTCGAAAAAGAACGAGCCGAACGCGCCGGGAATCCTACGATGATGACTTTTTGACTATCCTCGATTCGTTTTGCAAAGATCTCCCTCGCTCATTCTTTCTCGTGCCACGGGGAAACTCGTTTTCCACTCACGCCCTGGTAATTTATACGCGAGTGATCCTTTTTTCACTCGTTGATATTAGTCATCGCCGGAATATTTTCAAAGAACGAGAGAAATAAAATTGCGAATTATTCGATTCGGTTTTTCGTCGATTTTTTATGGTTCGTTCTATATAATTAAACACAAGTCTTTTTTCATTTTTTTTTCATGAATATGTTAAAAAGACAACGATGATTAAAATTCCGATATTGTTGGAAACGATTTTTTCTTTGTTTTTTATTTAACACGGAATTTCGTATATATACGCGTATATACGCGAATATTTGTGCATCGAAAGACCGCACGAGCGAGCAAAGAGTGAAAGAGGCAAGTGGAATGCCCTCCCTGACAAATAACTCGTGCGCAGAGGGAGGTCACCATTGTAAGCTCGACCCTTATCGGTGGGAGAAGCCTTTTTTGTGTGTGCTGGCAATAAACCTTTGCTTGAACTCACTATTTCTACTCTTTCTCTCTCTCTCTCTCTCCCACACACACACTCACCCACTCACTCTCTCCCTCTAGCGCGTTTCGCAAATAGGAGAAAAGCCCGAGATCGTGTATACAGCATCGTATAGGACCGAGAGAACGAAAGCCCAAGCAAGGACCAAGAGTATTGTATATAACCCACAAATTCAATACTCGGGAGCAGTGCAAATGGTCGAACAAATAGCGATACCTCGCTAATCTACCAGTCCATTGAACATTGAAAAACAGCTCGCGGCGTACAAAAAAAAAACTCCCGCGAAAAAAGAAAGCACCATTTACGACGTGCCGACGTTAGGCAATTCAACGAAATAACGAAATTGTAATATTATTGATCGAATTAATTGATATTTAGTTTATTCTTACAATAAAAAAAATTATTTTCCTTACAATTTATGAAATATATTTATAAAATCGTTAAAAGTGCCGAATTTTGATGAAACAAATAATCAATCGAACAAAAATAGTAATTTAGATCGTTTCGATTAGAAGTTTGAAATTTTATTTCCGGTCTCTCGTACGACGTTAAATTCTTTATTTTCGTGTCGCTTAATGAGGGATGAAAAATTACCTTCTCGCACGTTTGACGATTTTGTGCCAATTTCAAAGGGCGTACGAACACGACCACGATTCAACAACGTCAACACGCTTGACGACCGCACGTCGAACCTTGTTCGTTTTATACAATAGAGGCGGTGCGCGCACCTGGGCCAAGAGTTCAGAGGGTCCACACACACACACACATACATACACACAAACATACACACACCGAAACCAACCACGAGACGCCCATGTAACTGGGGCGTTAAAACTTTTCAAATTCGATCGAGTATTCGCGTAGTTCGTGCTCGGCGGTGTAATGCGATAAAACCCACCACGTTTATCGTTTCTCTACTTTACCTCGAAAATACACAAAAACAAACATGTATATATATACATGTTTATTTTTGTGTATTATATATATATATATATATATATATGTCTGCATGCGGTATTCCACATGACGCAGAGAACATTGTTGCGGCCCGCAAAAAAATCCTCCCCAATCTCTAATTTCCCTTTCCAAAAGTAATAACAATAATTGCAACTACCATTACCGTCGTTGTTTCACTTTTATTTTTCCCCCTATTTTTATTTCACGTTGTATGAGACATTCGTCGTGAGCTCAGCTACTTTTCTCGTAAAAGCAAAGAGAATAAGAATTTTGCGATAAACACAACAACAACAACAACAACAATAATAACAAAACGTGAAATAAGGGATGAAAAACTGTCACGGCAGTTGAGATAGACCGGGAAAAAGAGGAAAAATGCTTTGCATATCTGAATATATGGTCCGGCCTTTTCTACTTTGTAGTTTTCTTCAACGTTTTGAGCGGAGGAAATGGACGTTATATATTCTAGTTTATATACATATATATATATAGATATGTGTGTATGTGTATAGTACAGATTCTACGGCTTGTCCCTGCACGGTTTCGCAGCCGTACGTACGATAATGCGAAACTAGACAATGTGACGTGCGAGGTAGCATAAATCATAGAGAGAGAGAGAGAGAGAGAGAGAGAGATAGTGAATAACCTAGGGAGATAGAGCATTGCCGCGTAGTTATTGTGATATCACGGGGTAGTGTACGGCGATATCTCTTAGAGAGAAGCCGGAATACGACTCGGCTATTCGCCGTACGTATGACGTAACCAGCGTTAACCACGTATGTATTTCACGTTCTAGGTGAGAATGCTTTTCGTAGAGCAGCACGGACCATCAGCGAGGGTGAATTCTTGTTTTGTCGGTTACGTTACGTATACGTCAGTGGGGTCGTTCATCGAGAGATTTATATCGCGCGCGTTAGACGATAATACAATAATTCCCGCACGTCATTCTTCGTCCCTTCGCGATGCGAAGTCTCCAATACAAAGTTCGATCTCGTAGCCGAGGAATATTTTTCGTATAACTCGCAACATTCGTCGTGGACGAGGGTGAGTCAAAGTTTGAAGGGATGCGAATAAAAACGCGAAGTGGATTTTCAACTTCGTCGCGATTTCAAGCTACACCGAATTTAGGTAAACGATTTATTTCTAGCCAAACGTCGAAGCAAGAAAAAATCCATATTTTTAATAATTATCATAATTTTCATATTTTTAATAATTTTCACATTTTTCGTAATTTAAATATTTTTCATCATTTATAATACCTGTACTCCGAGTATTCGTGTATTTTTCACCGTTTAAAAAATTTCTGCATATTTTATTGCTCTTCACAATTTTCATATTTCTACTAGATATTTTTATATTTATGAGAATATAATTTTCGTGTACGAGATGTTTCGCGGATATATTTGATGTGGCTTCCGAATGTTAATTAGTCGTTATGATTATGAAGCAAGCGTGTATCTTACGGGATAGACGCGTATCCCTTTGAGTTTGTCGACGGAGTTGTCGAGAGGATACGTGAATGATGTAACTGTCGCTTTAGTTTCCACCGCCTTTAGTGTCGACTGAGTACTCTATGTGATAACGCGCACACACACACACACATATTACTATATATATACATATATCTACAGATATAAACGAGAGTAACGATGAGAAGCTGCTCGTACGAGTAGGGGAAGGGATACCGTGAAATTATATAAGGAGAGCGAAGGAAACACACGCCGTCAGGCAAACCAGTACAGCCAAGTAAGCACGAAACTTTAGGGTGGTGGTATTACCCAAGCTTTTACTCCGGCTCGCGTAGGAAGCGATTTAACGTGATGTCGCGTTATCTCTGATTCCCTTTGTGTTTGCTCGAGCGTTAAGGGACCAAGGGGGTGAGAAAGAGAGAAAGACAGAGACAGAAACAGAGACAGAGACAGAGAGGCAGAGAAATAGAGACCAGGATGGAGACGAGGAAAGGGTGCATGGACAAAAACGTCGAGTCACGCGAAGCCCACACTCGAGACACTCCTAAAGCCATTGGGGTTGAGCGAAAGAAAAGAAAAGCTCTGTTTTATGAAAGAGAATGGTCGAAATTGGACGGATTAAAACACGAATTTATTACTCGACGTACCGGGCTTCGTGCAATAAAAATAGACGAATTTGCGGGGGTGGATCGAGACGTCGATAGGGGTGTAAAGGGGGTAGATCGGTATTTTCACCTCGAGTACTTGGAGGTGGACAGTTCGAGGACCTCAGCCCCGAGGACAGCTTCTCCGAGAGAATTGGCTTGGCATGAAAATATTTGTTCAACCCCCTCTCTGCAACCCCTTGTAACGGGCTTGATGGGCCCTCGAGCAAATACGCCTCAAGTTTCTCGTTAAATATTACGAGACTTTTCCTGAATAAAGTACAAAAATAGTGATAAAAATAATGTAAACGGGTAAATACCGAATGCAAAAAATTAATTTTAATCTCTTGGCCGCGAAACGACGGTGGTTTTACTTAAAATTGATAAACATCGATGTCACGAGAAAGCGAGATGAACAACGACCGTTCGATTATTGTAAGTGACGTCGTCCGTTAAACGATTATTCGCAACCTTCGTCGTAACTTTTCGCAATTTACGGTCCAGCGATGAATTCATATCGTGGCAAAATCGAATCGCGAATCGAACCACGACTGTGTTCGTACGCTCTGTCGAAACTCTGGTACGCGTAACACAACTAAACAGTGAGAATGTCGAACAAGAGGCTCATTGTGTCGTCGACAATGCACTCTCGTATTCCCCGGCATCGTGGCTATTATACGATCATTTCTATACTCGTACTAACCATATGCGTATAGATACGAGAATCAAGAACGTCGTTCCGAGCCTTTGAAAAACGACCCATTTATCGAGCCTGATTCTTTTTTATTCCAATTTTGTTTCCTTTTTAATCAGGTCAATTTCTTTTCGCTCGAATATCGACGTCCTTGTAAATTTCGTGTATTTCTTAAAGTCGATGTCGTCGTATTTGTCCAATGTGGCCCGATTTCGTTCCCGATAAAATATTTCGCAAAGTGTACGAGAAAAAATTGGAGAATTTATTTTCCTATGACGTTCAATAGTTAATTAGATCGATCTTTGAAATGGATATATCGTGTAACGTTCTCGTATGGCCGAGTTCCAAAATCCCAGGGGATGATATGCTAGTTATACGGCCGGTATTAGCTATATACTATCGAAAAACACACACACACATACACATATATGTGTGTACATCTATTTCACAATATATATATATATATATGTGTTGTGATCGCAGGGTGTAAGCGATAGGGATGTTATGGCCGTGAGTGTATAGGAAAAGGGTGTCTCGGGGAAAGGGTACAATTTCCCAGGGAGAAGGAAAATCCCAGCACATCTATACAGAAAGAGAGAGAGAGAGAGAGAGAGAGAGAAAGAGATGGAACGCGAGAGGGAGAAAGAGGGAGAGTGAGAGAGAGGGCGAGGGATGTAGTGAACAAGTAGTATGGGTCGCTCTTCGGGTATAGAGTGAAACTCTGCTCCTTCCTAATCCATCGATACATCAGGGTTACCGTCGAGCCAACGGGCCCCAGCGGTCGTGTCGGCCTGGAATCCGTTCGTACTACTGTATAGCATTTATACATAGCGTATATCTGTATATACGTATGGGACGCTCGTGCTAACTCCCCTCGGTTGTACAATTTTTCTTCGACTTGAAAATTCGTTAAATTCTATCCTAATAACGTCCAAACGTTGAATATAATTTTGTCTCGAAACTTTTTATTCCAAACGTAGTTCTCTGAGACACTCCGAAAATTATCTTTTCCAAGACTTATCATATTTTCATATCTTCTTCATCGAGATCTTCCCGCTCAAGACTTTCTCGTTATGAACGACGTAATTCTTCCATGACATCCTTCCACTTTGTTGCAACTGGATCATTATCGTTATCGTTGGTTCAATGCTATACAGGGCGACATGAAATTCCCCATACACACACACACACATACACGTATACATTCATATATATATATAGATATGCCAATCTACAGATCCCACGTGCACGTTTCTCGTGCGAATTGGCCGATCCCGGGAGCTCGTAAGCTACTTAGGAAGACAGATGTCGTTGAGACGAGCCTGGAAAACTCATCGTCGTCTTCCTGTCACAGGACGAGAAGGTTAAGCCATAGCGCAGACGCAAAAGTCTTTCACTCTTTTGGCCAAGCTGCCCTTATATATATATAAAATAAAAAGATTTCTCTGCTTCTCCCTCTGTCCTGGCCTAATCGTTGCTTACCAACCGTGCCACCCGGCTGACTCAGCCAACTCGAACCACTTAGAGCACTCAAAGAATTCCCATGTGGGGAAAAAGAAAAAGAATTGTGAAAAACGAAAAAACTTATTTCTTATATTTTATATTACATTTTGAAGTGTCATGAAAGATTGACATCCTCTCGCTGTCATCAAGAGATCGTTATATCGAGGACCTTTTTCAACGATCAAATTATCCCAATTGCATTGACTTCTGTTGCATCGAACGACAAGAAAATACAAAATAAAAAAAAACAATGTTTTCGTAGTTAAGTTTTTTCGTGGACGTTGAATTCTTCCGAACTCTCCGGTAGCCGATATCGACTTTCTTGAATAAAAGTCACGTGATCGGTTTTCCTACAGAAGAAGCGAGAGATCGGGAGAGAGAGAGATAGAGAAAGAGAGAGCAAAGGCCGGTATCGCGATCCCGTTTCAATCACAGGAAGTTCTGAACGTATCCCTGGACTCCGCGATAAAACTGACGGGGGCGCGTTTTGGGATTCGAGAGAACGAGAATCACGATTCGCTATGTTTCACGATTGTCACGCATTCCCTTCGATGTGTCTCGTCCATCTCGTTTCGCCCTTCGGCTCTCACCCTGTCGCGGAAATTCGCGGACCGGAAGTCCGCGAAAGAGCTGATGCGATTCGCGACTACTTTACGTATAGCTGTACATGGAAGTTGGGAATATCGATTTCCGGGCAGTTGAACGTTGTGATACAGAGTAGCCGAACGCTGGGGAGAAAACCGACTGACCTTTCTCTTTATCTCCCTCTCTCTTTCTCTCTCATTCTCTGCTTCTCTCTCTCTCTCTCTCTTCTCGTCTTCTATCTCGGTGCTCAAACGTAGAACACGCCGGAGGAAGAGTGGTGTGCCCACCGACCGGAAGGGACGCCGGCTCTCGAATGCTAATGGGCTTTGGTTTATTCCTGAAAATAAACGAGAAAAAAAAAGAATCAAGAGTCAAGGGGGGAACAGAGAGCGAGGGAGTAAAAAAACGAGAGATATACGACACGTGGTAAAATGCGTGGCGTGACAATGATAACGAGTATTAATTTTTTCTACCCCGTCTTGTCGCTTTAATATTTTCGTACATTTTTTTGCCAGGATTTTCGGCTCCCGAGAAGTCTTAATATAATATAAATTTACATATGCATAACTGTGCCGACGCGCGAATGTACTTTTTATCGAGCCAAAACCATTACCAAAAAAATATAAAACAATGCCTTAAATTTGTCAATTCAGAAATTTCAAAAAATGAATTTTTTTTTATTTTCTTTTTAAAGCAACGCGTAATAACTCGATTACAATCAATTTTCTCTGTATAACCGTAAAAGAATTCTCTCGTGAAAATGAAAAGAAGTTTCGAAAACGTGTTTCGGGCGAGAATAAAATTTTTCACGTCGCTTTACCACAATGACGGATGGGAAAAGCGGTATCGTATCAGCCCTTGGATTCTTTATTAGTCTTTTCCCCGTCGGTTCTCGACGTTTTTCTGGTAAATTACGAGATAAGGATAAAGACCGTAGCGACGCGTGATCCGAAGAAGCTGAATTTCCTCGAGAGAGTAAGAAAGAAAGGGAGAGAGAGAGAGAGAAGGGTCTCTCGCAATCATATAACAAAAAGGTGGACGAAAGAGGGCTCCTTCTCTTGCGATATAAACCAGCCTCCATGTTCATAAATCTCGGATCTGCTTGGGCGTTGCAAGACCCTCCCTTTTACGGGAAAGAAAAAGCTCTATACATCCATCCTTTTTTTTCATCTCTCTCTCTCTCTTCCTCTCTCTCTCTCTCGTACACGATCTTTTTATTCTCTCTTTATATCCCTCTCGTTTTTTCCCTCTAAAAAGAGCTCTCTAGCTTTTCCACAAGCCCTCTTCGATCGCCTCTCCTCCTTGGGCGCGTTTTCTCTCACTTCATGAACAACTTCCGCCCTCCATTACGTATTACAGAACATCCTTTTTATTTTTCCCTTGGAACAAGAGATGTGAGGGGCGGGGGTTTGGGGCAAAAACTGCTGATTTTTACTTTCGCACATAACGAAGTGTCGACAACGGTTGTACGAACGAACGACAATTTAATGCCGATGTATTCGTCCGAGGCCTGTCATTGAACGACAGCGTGAACATAGATGGCTTGGGGTAGGTGAGGGTGTGACAGAGATAGAGAGAGAGAGAGGCCTCTCCATAGCGGGAAACGCGATTAACGGATCTAGACGGCTGCCAGTGTCAACGTCATTTGGCCAGATGAATGGGTGAAAATTTGCTTGGCTCGATTCTCGCTCGCTCGCAGGAGGCGATTCTGTGATCGAGAAAACAGGCCGGAAGGCCTCTCCCGGCTTCAAATTGGCACGTTTCAATTTGTGATATTGAACACCTCTCATACTACGATACTTGAACGCTATTCCAAAATCCTATCTCTTATTTACTCTCTAGTATTCTAAAACGCACAAATACACAAGAATAAAGTCTGATCTCACGATTCTCGCAAAAAAATGCAAATTGTCACATTTTTAACATTAATTACAAGTACAATTTTTAAAAAAAACAGAACTTTCCGTTGACCTTGGATAAAACCTGAAACATTGACTCTCGACGGTATCCTTTCAATGTCATTCATAACGACCTTCAATGCCCACTGACCCGCATTCCACCGCTTCTCCCAATGAACACGAAAGTCACCCCTACCCCATGTCCGCCCTCATAAACTTTACCGGAAACGAGTAATTCAGTGATAGATGAGTGGCAGTGACGCGAGGGTGCTGTGTCGAAACAGACTTTCTTAATTGAGATATGAGAGATGTGCCAGAAGAGGACGACTGATGAACATGGACGAAAATTAACGTGGATCTTGGGAAACCAGAGAGGCCTATAAATATATATATATCACACACACACACACACATATATATATGTATATATACGTAGTTAGCTACTGAAGAACGATGAGAAGTTGGGTACGCGAGCACGTTATATGAGAGTGCAAGACTAATTGAGTAAAGGGATGGAGTA
Organism: Netelia inedita; assembly: GCA_964017225.1. Taxonomy (NCBI): domain Eukaryota; kingdom Metazoa; phylum Arthropoda; class Insecta; order Hymenoptera; family Ichneumonidae; genus Netelia; species Netelia inedita. The sequence goes on from OZ024923.1 coordinate 6,213,931, forward strand.
AGGTGCCAGAGTTGGGCCAGAACACCTTCCTATATGTGCTTCGTGACTACGCTCTCGCGGATTTCTCCCAGGGCTGCAAAGCACTCGCACCTCTCTCCTCGTAGAAAGAGACCGAGAGAAGCTAGGAAGAAAGATTGAGAAGGAGAGGGTGAGATGGAGAGGAAGAGAGTAAAGTACCTGCGAGACTTGTAATTACCTCGCGAATAAGCCCGTCTCGTCGACTGTTGCTAATCAAGTAGTTGAATATATACGTAAAAGTCTCGACGTCGTTGTATCCTCTCCGCGATGCATTTACATCCGGTTCTTTTCGCTCCCTAGTGCCCGTCGAGTCATCTCTCGTGGCTTTATTACTCAACCACTTACAATTAAAATTAACGACTCGTTCGATCGGTGTCCCGATCGCTCGTAAGATAAGCGAGTAAGTCGACCGTTATCGAGAAAGCAGCGATAACAAATTTTAAATCTTCATAATTCTATTATTTCTAAATCGACGGATTTTTCCTCGCTACGTAAAATTTCGACAAGATACGTGAATAGATTTTGAGAATAGAATTTATCGTACTGGGTAAATTATATTTTCGAGCTTTTGATAGCTTTCCAAAAAATTCAGAGTATTTTTCTTTTTTTTTCGAAAAAATATACGTTTATTTTTAATACTATAATTTTTATTTCCAACGATGGAGGTTCGTAAAGTAAGGCACGAAACAAGATTGCGCAAATGGCATTAACCAAAATTTCGGTCAGTCGTTAACGCAAACGCGGGGAATTGGTATTATTATTCCGGGAAGTAGAGAAGGAAAAGCGCTCGGATTTTCACCCGATGACGGGTATTGGTCGACGAATCGTTGCGAGAAATTCTCTCGTCTCTTAACGACGAGCAGTTGGTGGATTCGAAAAGTTTCACGACTGCACAGTGGACGGTAGAAGGAGAAAGAAAGAGGGAAAGAGAGAGAGAGAGAGAGAGAGAGAGAGAGAGAGAGAGAGAGAAAGAAAGATAGAACGATAAGCCGAGCAAGAGAGAGAGACAGAGAGCGAATGTGTTCTCTCGGTCTCAGGCAGTCAGGGCGAGAGAGCGGATACTGCGAGTGAGCATGCGGCCACAGAAGAGAGAACGTACACGGCCTGTGCCGACGGGTTAACGAGGTCGGGGTAATTAGATTGAGCCGTTAAGAGGCAGTGTAACAGCCGACGGGCGCTTCGAAAACGGCATCCCTATTTGTACGAGCACTGAGCAAATGATCGGGTTAAAATTTGGCCAGTACATAGATAATTATGGCACACGGTACATGAGAGTCGCGTTTTTTCGAAATTTTGAAAAAAATTTTGCAGATTCGACTTATCATTGGAGAAATGAGACAATTCTTCATAGTGCACCGATTCGATCGAAATTTCCCGACTCTCACGCACTAGAGCATTAACAAACGCACATTTTGAGCTTTGTTTCGTTAAATTTGATGCAAAATTGGCTTCAAAAATAGGGATGCCGTTTCATGAAAGAAAAAAGCGAGATTTTTGTCAGCGCTACGAGAAAATAGTGTGACGAAATTCCGCGCGAAGCGCTGACGCAACATTCTCACGAGGTCGGTAAGTGCTGTGGCCCGCGCGACGGAAGGGGCTGCCGCGAGAGAGCAAGGCATAGCCGCGCCACGTGTACCCGTTGGACTTTGCCCTGCACGGAGACCTAATATAATGCGTCGCGCGTTAGGCGTGAGGTATAGGCGCGAGTCGTGCCTATACCTCGTAGCTACCCCTCCCAGCCCCCTCGCCCACCGGCGCTCTCATGAAATGAGTACAGTGCGAATCGTAGGTAAGGGCCTCGCTACGCACTGTAGAGCGTTCGCTCCATGCTCGCCGAGACCGAAAAACTCGGCGGCAACTCGAAAACGAAATCCCTAAATTCTCCGGCACTAATCATCCGATCGGGTTGAAATTTGGAGGTGAGCTCCAGAATGATGGTGCGGAGTACCTGAGACTCATTTTTTTTTAATGTCGAAAGCGGAACCGCTTTTTTTTTTTATAAAAATGATACAATTTTCATGGTAGCACGATGTTTCTCGTCGCGTTGATGCTCCATGGAAATATGCACATTTTGGACTTTGTTTTATATCATTTGATAAAAAAATGACCGAAATATAGCAATTTAAGTTTTTATGCAACGCGGGTCTAGCGACGGCAAGTTCCGTGGCCCGGGCGGCGGGAGGGGTAGCCATGAGAGTCCAAGGCATAGGCAGTCCTCGTGTACATGATGGTCTCTGCACCGAAACCTAACTCGTCGCGTGTATATATATAGATCAGTCACCTCTAAGAAATCAAATTTTCCATATCGTTAGTTCCTGACGAGATAACGTACGTGTCGCATATTTTTTTTAAATGCAAAATTTTTCGAGATATGAATATTCGAGTATTTTCCGACTTTTTAATCAATAAATTATTACATACCTTCTTTCCTTTAATTTTTTTTTTTAATTAAAGTTGTGACAAAAGTACTATAATTTATTATAAAAATATTTAAAACGTAAATAAAAATTACTTGGTACTATTTACTTAACAAATGATTTTTCAATGATTTTTTTAACTGTTAGGGATACGATGGACAATTTAAAAAAAAACCTGTGTGTGTGTTCTTCACACATGCAAGAAGTGAATACTTCTGGTATCCGGCTTTTCGTCGGAATGAAAAATTAAAAATATAATCATTACAATAATCGTTAAGATGATTAAAAACAATCATTTAAAAATCTTTAAAAAACTGTGTTGCGGAGCCTGATGAGGCTAACTCAGAGACCTGCGGAGCCTATAGAAGGCGCTCGGACAGAATACAGACTCTTTCAGAAACCCTGCGGAGACCTATATAAGAACAGCAAAAATAATTTTCATGAAAATGATTACAATTACAAAGATTTATTAAAATAACAATTTATAACAATTATCTAAATAATAATCTATTATATCCGAAGGCCCCGCAGCGCTTTCGAAAGACTGCGCAGGGTTGTAGAAGGCCTGCGGGAGCTGTTGGAGGCCTTCTAAAGCCCAGCGCAGTCCTTCGAAAGTGCTGCGCAGAGTTGCAGAAGGCCTGCGGAGGCTGTAGGAGGGCCCGCAGCACTTTCGAAAGACTGCGCAGGGCTTTAGAAGGCCTCCTACAGCCTCCGCAGGCCTTCTGCGACTCTGCGCAGCATTTTCGAAGGACTGCGCAGGGCTTTAGAAGGCCTCCTACAGCTTCCGCAGGCCTTCTGCAACTCTGCGCAGCACTTTCGAAGGACTGCGCTGGGCTTTAGAAGGCCTCCTACAGCTTCTGCAGGCCTTCTACAACCCTGCGCAGTCCTTCGAAAGCGCTGCGGGGCCTTCGGATATAATAGATTATTATTTAGATAATTGTTATAAATTGTTATTTTAATGAATCTTTGTAATTGTAATCATTTTCATGAAAATTATTTTTGCTGTTCTTATATAGGTCCCCGGAGGGTTTCTGAAAGAGTCTGTATTCTGTCCGAGCGCCTTTTATAGGCTCCGCAGGTCTCTGAGTTAGCCTCATCAGGCTCCGCAACACAGTTTTTTAAAGTTTTTTAAATGATTGTTTTTAATCATCTTAACGATTATTGTAATGATTATAATTGTAATTTTTCATTCCGGCGAAAAGCCGGATACCAGAAGTATTCACTTCTTGCATGTGTGAAGAACACACACACAGGTTTTTTTTTAAATTGTCCATCGTATCCCTAACAGTTCAAAAAATCATTGAAAAATCATTTGTTAAATAAATAGTACCAAGTAATTTTTATTTACGTTTTAAATATTTTTATAATAAATTATAGTACTTTTGTCACAACTTTAATTAAAAAAAAAAATTAAAGGAAAGAAGGTATGTAATAACTTATTGATTAAAAAGTTGGAAAATACTCGAATATTCATATCTCGAAAAACTTTGCAATTAAAAAAAATATGCGACACGTACGTTATCTCGTCAGGAACTAACGATATGGAAAATTTGATTTCTTAGAGGTGACTGATCTATATATATACACGCGACGAGTTAGGTTTCGGTGCAGAGGCCATCATGTACACGAGGACTGCCTATGCCTTGGACTCTCGCGGCTACCCCTCCCGCCGCGCGGGCCATCGAACTTGCCGTCGCTAGACCCGCGTTGCATAAAAACTTAAATTGCTATATTTCGGTCATTTTTTTATCAAATGATATAAAACAAAGTCCAAAATGTGCATATTTCCATGGAGCATCAACGCGACGAGAAACATCGTGCTACCATGAAAATTGTATCATTTTTATAAAAAAAAAAAGCGGTTCCGCTTTCGACATTAAAAAAAAATGAGTCTCAGGTACTCCGCACCATCATTCTGGAGCTCACCTCCAAATTTCAACCCGATCGGATGATTAGTGCCGGAGGATTTAGGGATTTCGTTTTCGAGTTGCCGCCGAGTTTTTCGGTCTCGGCGAGCAAGGAGCGAACGCTCTGCAGTGCGCAGCGAGGGCCTTACCTACGATTCGCACTGTACTTATTTCAATAGAATGACGGCGGTTGAGAGGGCTAAGGCGTTGTAAGCTTGTCCGGTCATCAGCGGAATCGATGGATCGATTCATCCCTACGACAATTTTTTTTTTTTCGTGTTAACAATTTCATATATTTTTGCTACGAAAATGGCACAATAACGTCTCATAAAACTATAATATTTACCGATTACTCTCGAAGTAACACGACCAACAATAAGACCCACATCATTCACGTCGATGATACAATTAAAAATAAATTCAAACAATACTGTCTTCCATTTGAATGCATTAAAAACAATTAAGACGGTGCTATTTATTCCGATTTTGAGAAAATTAAATTCGATTTCTATACGCGTAACGTCGGGTGCGACGAAGTAATACCCGAGGCTGCCACACGGAGTACCCATTCTTCACGCGTACTGAAATTGAACAATTATTTTCTCCATAACGAAACAAAATACATTGATGAAAATTTTTAGTAGCATATTGGAGGGTTCAAAGTTTCTCAAAAAATAAAAAACAAAATTCTTCAGAAACTTTGAACCCTCCAATATGCTATAAACAATTTTCATGGATGTTTTGTTTCGGTATGGAGAAAATAATTTTTCAATTTCTGTACGCGTGAAGAATCGGTACTCGGCGTGGCAGCCACTGGTATTACTTCGTCGCACCCGACGTTACGCGTATAGAAATCGAATTTAATTTTCTCAAAATAGGAATAAATAGCACCGTTCTTAATTGTTTTTAATGCATTCAAATGGAAGACAGTATTGTTTGAATTTATTTTTAATTGTATCATCGACGTGAATGATGTGGGTCTTATTGTTGGTCGTGTTACTTCGAGAGTAATCGGTAAATATTAGTTTTATGAGACATTATTGTGCCATTTTCGTGGCAAAAATATATGAAATTGTAAACACGAAAAAAAAAATTGACGTAGGGATGAATCGATCCATCGATTCCGCTGATGACCGGACAAGCTTACAACGCCTTAGCCCTCTCAGCCGCCGCCATTCTATTGAAATAAGTACAGTGCGAATCGTAGGTAAGGCCCTCGCTGCGCACTGCAGAGCGTTCGCTCCTTGCTCGCCGAGACCGAAAAACTCGGCGGCAACTCGAAAACGAAATCCCTAAATTCTCCGGCACTAATCATCCGATCGGGTTGAAATTTCGAGGTGAGCTCCAGAATGATGGTGCGGAGTACCTGAGACTCAGTTTTTTTTAATGTCGAAAGCGGAACCGCTTTTTTTTTTATAAAAATGATACAATTTTCATGGTAGCACGATGTTTCTCGTCGCGTTGATGCTCCATGGAAATATGCACATTTTGGACTTTGTTTTATATCATTTGATAAAAAAATGACCGAAATATAGCAATTTAAGTTTTTATGCAACGCGGGTCTAGCGACGGCAAGTTCGATGGCCCGTGCGGCGGGAGGGGTAGCCACGAGAGTCCAAGGCATAGGCAGTCCTCGTGTACATGATGGCCTCTGCACGGAATCCTAACTCGTCGCGCGTATATATATAGATCAATCACCTCTAAGAAATCAAATTTTCCATATCGTTAGTTCCTGACGAGATAACGTACGTGTCGCATATTTTTTTTAATTGCAAAATTTTTCGAGATATAAATATTCGAGTATTTTCCGACTTTTTAATCAATAAGTTATTACATACCTTCTTTCCTTTAATTTTTTTTAAAATTAAAGTTGTGACAAAAGTACTATATTTTATGATAAAAATATTTAAAACGTAAATAAAAATTACTTGGTACTATTTATTTAACAAATAATTTTTCAATGATTTTTTTAACTGTTAGGGATACAATGGACAATTTAAAAAAAAACCTGTGTGTGTGTTCTTCACACATGCAAGAAGTGAATACTTCTGGTATCCGGCTTTTCGTCGGAATGAAAAATTAAAAATATAATCATTACAATAATCGTTAAGATGATTAAAAATAATCATTTAAAAATCTTTAAAAAACTGTGTTGCGGAGCCTGATGAGGCTAACTCAGAGACCTGCGGAGCCTATACAAGGCGCTCGGACAGAATACAGACTCTTTCAGAAACCCTGCGGAGACCTATATAAGAACAGCAAAAATAATTTTCATGAAAATGATTACAATTACAAAGATTTATTAAAATAACAATTTATAACAATTATCTAAATAATAATCTATTATATCCGAAGGCCCCGCAGCGCTTTCGAAAGACTGCGCAGGGTTGCAGAAGGCCTGCGGGAGCTGTAGGAGGCCTTCTAAAGCCCAGCGCAGTCCTTCGAAAGTGCTGCGCAGAGTTGCAGAAGGCCTGCGTCACGGGACTCGCCGATTTTTCGTTCTCAGACTCTCGGAGGCGCCTTCGCTAATCCTTTGGAGACGCCGGTGCTCGGGATTTTCCCGACTGCCGGCGGTGGGAGAGAGCGCGAGCGTATCGCGCGCGTGGCACAAAGCTCAGGCCATCCATGAGCCCCGAAATATATGGCGAGACAATTGATTTCTTTACCCGAATTTTTAACGTTCTATAACCAAATTTGGACTAATATTTTATTTTCAGTTTTGTTTTCATGATTGCCATCAGTTTAACTGTATAAACACTTTTTTTAAATGTATTTTAGTATATTTGTATGAGTATTTTTTCAGTATCCTTCTCTCTCCCTATCGCTACAATGAACTATTCATTTCATTCAATAAATATATTCATTTTAGTTTATAAAAATGATTAATTAACAAACTCGTTAATTAATAAACGCCGCCCTGGTCGCTATTCTGCTCCGTCCGCTAAAACATACGAGGAGAGTATCAGTTTATAATAACCGATTCTCATATAATACGATGACAAGAAATACACTTGGGTATAATATGTATTTCTGCACAGGTTACTGGGTGTATATTACCCAGCGCACATATATGCGCGACCCGAAGAATATGACGACTTGCCATAAACTAATTTTTATTGATATTTTCGTTTCAGCATATCTTTGTATAATTAGTAAAAGCTAAATTATTAAATACGTTAGTTAATAAAGTCGCTCTGCCGAAGAGCGTGATGCCAACGACGTTTGTCGCTGTTCGCCTCCGTTCACTCGAATGGACGGAGAACATTTTTATTGTTTAAAAATGTTTATTGATAAATTCGTTAATTAACGAAAATTGCTCTTTTGAAGAGCGAGAAGCTAACGCCGTGTGTCGTTTATTATCCCCGTCCGCTCAAATGGGCGGAGAGGATTTTTATTGTTCAATTAATAAAAATATGTTAATTAATAAAAGTCACTCTGTGAGACTGGGCGATGTCGATGTTTGGCATTATTCCTCTCCGTTTGCTAAAATCGACGGAGAAATGTGTTGAACATTTTCGGCCTGTGACGTATTAGCAACGCGTCGTAACACGTCGACAATAAGGAGCGTCAAAAATGTAAACATTGGGCGCTCACGATGCCATTGTATTGCGCTCCAAGGCGATGCTCGCGGGGCGCTATATATATATAGTCTGCCAACGTGCTCGAGGGTCGCTTCATTTCAGTCGAGGTTAGTCGCTCAACGCTGCTGGCACGTGCGGGCCTATACGCATGTCAGATCGCGACGGCAATTTTCTTTTACGCGAATTCGTTAATTCGTTTATCATATTTGTGCACATAGTGAAAATGTTGGATATCAGTGATAGTACAGTGAGGATATCAGTGATAGTACAGTGAGGATATCAGTGATAGTACAGTGAGGATATCAGTGATAGTGCAGTGAGGATATCAGTGATAGTGCAGTGAGGATATCAGAGATTATTCAGAAAATATCAGTGAGTGTGCCTATATGTGAAAAAGGTGAAAAAGTAAAACACTTAAAAAAACTACATGTGGCATCCGGCTATACGAAACCCGAGTCTGCAGTTTATTTTTTATTTTTTCCAATTTGCATTCATCGCCATTCTGCTTTCATCTACCGTTTTGATCTCAACTATACCTTACAACAAAATTAAGAGATAATTTTTTTGTACCTAATAAAATACAAAGTTTTGACCGGCATTTGTCGTACGGAGATTTAAAAGAATGCCCGTACGAGAAAGAAAACCAAAGATGTACATGTTACATAGTATTCGTTTATTAGGTATACAAAAATTATCCCTTATTTTTGTGAAAACTATAATTGAGGAGACAAAAACGACGAGCAGAATGGCGGCGAATGAGAATTATTTCGTGAGAATAAAAAGTAAATTCAGTGAACGCGTGTGAAAATAAAATGATGGAACGAAAAAATAAAAGAAATCGAGCGAGTGGTGCCGTCTTCGATTCTTGGAGCCTAGCTCGCGAAAAGCGCGGTTGCCGGTGTTCTGGTCGACGGCGGAGGAAGGCAATGGAAAGCATGAGCGAGCAAGAGAAGGACGGCTGGATAACAGAAGCGACGTCGTACCGTGCGTTTTCGCGCTCGGGGTACAAGCGATCCCGTTTCAATGCAGTTTGGAAACTGAGGTAAGTAATAATTTTTTCGAGCGAGTCAATTTCAGATTTATATCTAGTAATAATTTAATTTAAACTTGTAAATTTTGAAAAATTTCTTTTAATTAACCATTTTTAAACGCCGGTAACTTTTAAAAAAATTAATTAATGGGGACCATTTTTTCTTCAAATTTTTCGTTTTTAAACGCGTTTTATCAGAGAAAAATAAATTCATGTCATACTCTATGAATTTTTTTTTTTTTAGTGAAAAATCGCAAAATCGTTTAAAGACCAATTTTCGATTTTTATGTTTCTATTTTTATTTAACTTTGATTTACTCTGAGTTTAATACCGCAACATTCATAATCAGCAGATGTTTTTTTTTATTAAAAAAAAAAACGTTTTCACTGGCGGTCTTTTCTTTTCCTTTCATACCCCCCCCCCCCCCATCCTTTCGAGACGTCGGTACTCGGGATTTTCTCGATTGCTAGCGATGGGGGACAACGCGCTTGAATTCTTTACCGAATCGGTCTTGCTGCAAAATGTAACTAATATTTTATTTGCATGAGTAGAATAAGGTTAGTTTTTCAATTTACTATAATAGTTCATAAACTCCCTGCTAAAGAGCATGGTCACAGCGACCGCGTCCGCTATAATGGACAGGGAGAATTTTAGTAGATAAGAACTGTTAGTTGATAAATATGGTGATTTTAGTTTGTGTTAGATATGTTACGTTTAGTTCGTAAGAATTATTAATTAACACGCATGTTAATTAATAATTGCCTCGCTGAATAGCGAAGTCACAGCGACGCCTGTCGCTGTTCTCCTCCGTCCGCTAAAACGAACGGAGAGAGTATCAGTTTACAAGAACTGATTATCATATTATAATATGATCGCGAGAAATACATTTTCCTGTAATACATATTTCTTCACAGATGACTGGAGGTATTACCCAGACGCATATATATATATATATATATATATATATATATATATATATATATAGCCGGAGCATTGTGCTCGACTCACGGCACGGCTTGTGTTTACTCTTCGCTTCTCTCTACAGAGAGCGGCGGAGGGGGAATACGAGTAGCCGCATATCGTGCGCGCGTCACGAGGCCCGGATCATCCGCGGGACCCGAGGGATATGGCAACTTGCCATAAACTAATTTTTACAAACATTTTATTTTCAGAAAATATTTGTATAATTATTATAAGATTAATTATACGATATATTAGTTAATAAACTCGCTCTGTCAAAGAGCGAGGTGCCAGCGACGCCTGTCGCTGTGAGTCTGTCCGCACAATGGACAGAGATAATTTTAATTAATAAAAATAACGAATTAACAAATATGTTAATTAATCAACTCGCTCTGCTAAAGAGCGAGATACCAGCGACGTCTGTCGCTGTCCTCCTCCGTCCGCTAAAACGGACGGAGAGAGTATCAGTTTATAAGAACTGATTATCATGTAATATGATTGCATGATATATATGTTTGCATAATATACTATATTTCTTTTCAGAACACTGGGTGTATATTACCCAGAAGCACATATATATATATATATATATATATATATATATATATATATATATATATATATATATATATATATATATATATATATATGCATAGCCGAAGCTTTGCGATCGGCTCTTGGGACTGCTTGTGTTCACTCGCTGCCTCTCTTTGCGAGAAGCGGTGGAGGGGGAACACGAGGTTATGTCCAGCGTGCGCGTGGCACGAGGCCCGGGTCGTCCCTACGACCCGAAATATATGGCATCTTGCCATATACTAATTCTTGATAATTTTTATTTTCAGAATTACAATAAGTTTAATTAATAAGTACGTTAATTTATAAACACCGCGCTGATAAAAAGCGAGTGTCAGCGATGTCTGTCGCTGTTCTCCTCCGTCCGCTAACACGGGCGGAGAGAGTATCAGTTCATAAGAACTGTTAGTCATATGCATAATATGATTGCAAGAATTTAATTCTTGAATAATAAATTTCTTTTTTCAGATGAAATTTTTTTATTTTACCTATAAGACTTATTAATTAACAGAGATGTTAATTAATAAGTACCTTGCTAATGGCAAGGGTACAGCAACACTTGTCGCTATTCTCCTCCGTCCGCTACAATGGACGGGGAGAATTATAGTTTATAAGAATTATTAATTAACAGAAATGTTAATTAATAACTACCTTGCTAAAGAGCGAGGTCACAGCGACGTACGTCGCTGTTCTCCTCCGTCCGCTAAAACGAACGGGGAGAATATCAGTTTACAAGAACTGATTGTCATATTATAATATGATTGCATGATATATATGTTTGCATAATATACTATATTTCTTTTCAGAACACTGGGTGTATATTACCCAGAAGCACATATATATATATATATATATATATATATATATATATATATATATATGCATAGCCGAAGCTTTGCGATCGGCTCTTGGGACTGCTTGTGTTCACTCGCTGCCTCTCTTTGCGAGGAGCGGTGGAGGGGGAACACGAGGTTATGTCCAGCGTGCGCGTGGCACGAGGCCCGGGTCGTCCCTACGACCCGAAATATATGGCATCTTGCCATATACTAATTCTTGATCATTTTTATTTTCAGTGTTATAATAAGTTTAGTTAATAAGTACGTTAATTTATAAACACCGCTCTGCTAAAGAGCGAGTGTTAGCGATGTCTGTCGCTGTGCTCCTCCGTCCGCTAATACGGGCGGAGAGAGTATCAGTTCATAAGAACTGTTAGTCATATACATAATATGATTGCAAGAATTTAATTCTTGAATAACAAATATTTTTTTTCAGGTGAACATTTTTTATTTAACCTAAAAGAATTATTAATTAACAAACATGTTAATTGATACATACCTTGCTAAAGAGCAAGGGTACAGCGACGTCCGTCGCTGTCCTCCCCCGTCCGCCAAAACGGGCGGAGAGAGTATCAGTTCAGAATAACTGATTATCATGTAATAATGATTGCAAGAAGTACATTCTTGTACAATAAATTTTTCATTACAGATCACTGGGCTTGAATATATATATATATATATATGCCCGGCTGGAGCTTTGAGATCGGGTCTTGGCACTACCTGTGTCAAGACTTTGTCTCTCTGCGGGGAGCGGTGGAGGGGGAACACGAGGTTCCGTCCAGCGTGCGCGCGGCACGTAGCCCGGGTCGTCCTCACGACCCGAAATATATGGCATCTTGCCATATATTAATTTTTAATAATGTTTTATTTTCAGTGTTATAATAAGTTTAGTTAATAAGTACGTTAATTTATAAACACCGCTCTGCTAAAGAGCGAGTGTTAGCGATGTCTGTCGCTGTGCTCCTCCGTCCGCTAATACGGGCGGAGAGAGTATCAGTTCATAAGAACTGTTAGTCATATACATAATATGATTGCAAGAATTTAATTCTTGAATAATAAATATTTCTTTTCAGATGAAATTTTTTCATTTTACCTATAAGAATTATTAATTAACAGACGTGTTAATTAATACGTACCTTGCTAAAGAGCGAGGGTACAGCGACATCCGTCGCTGTCCTCCGTCCGCTAAAACGGACGTAGAGAGTATCAACATAATATAATATGATGGCAAGAAATACATTTTTGAATAATATATATTTCTTTACAGCTGACTGGGTGTATATTACCCCGACGCATATATATATATATATATATATATATATATATATATATATATAGCCGGAGCATTGTGCTCGGCTCTCGGCACGCCTTGTGTTTACTCTTTGCTTCTCTCTACAGAGAGCGGCGGAGGGGGAATACGAGTAGCCGCATATCGTGCGCGCGTCACGAGGCCCGGATCATCCGCGGGACCCGAGGGATATGGCAACTTGCCATAAACTAATTTTTACAAACATTTTATTTTCAGAAAATATTTGTATAATTATTATAAGATTAATTATAAGATATATTAGTTAATAAACTCGCTCTGTCAAAGAGCGAGGTGCCAGCGACGCCTGTCGCTGTGAGTCTGTCCGCACAATGGACAGAGATATTTTTAATTACTAAAAATAACGAATTAACAAATATGTTAATTAATCAACTCGCTCTGCTAAAGAGCGAGATACCAGCGACGTCTGTCGCTGTCCTCCTCCGTCCGCTAAAACGGACGGAGAGAGTATCAGTTTATAAGAACTGATTATCATGTAATATGATTGCATGAAACATATTTTTGCATAATATACTATATTTCTTTTCAGATGACTGGGTGTATATTACCCAGAAGCATATATATATGCATAGCCGAACCTTTGCGATCGGCTCTTGGGACTGCTTGTGTTCACTCGCTGCCTCGCTCTGCGGTGAGGGGCGGAGGGGGAACACGAGGTTCGGTCGAGCGTGCGCGCGGCACGAGGCCCGGGTCGTCTGCACGACCCGAAATATATGGCATCTTGCCATATATTTATTTTTAATAATGTTTTATTTTTAGAATTACAATAAGTTTAATTAATAAGTACGTTAATTTATAAACACCGCTCTGCTAAAGAGCGAGTGTTAGCGATGTCTGTCGCTGTTCTCCTCCGTCCGCTAACACGGGCGGGGAGAGTATCAGTTCATAAGAACTGTTAGTCATATACATAATATGATTGCAAGAATTCAATTCTTGAATAATAAATATTTTTTTTTGCAGATGAAAAAATTTTAGTTGACCTCTAAGAATTACTAATTAACAAACATGTTAATTAATATGTACCTTGCTAAAGAGCG